>JAEUBB010000143.1:9979-82642 GCA_018257885.1 Parmelia sp. 050094 | reverse complement strand
ACAGTACTTTCTTTTCTCCCCACCCCCCAAAGTCCCCCCCTCCCCCCAAGTCCAGTCTCTTTCAGGCTCTGATCTCCGCAACCATCCTTTGCCATCAACCATCATCGTCGTCCTGCCTGCTATTATTGCTATTTTTTCACTATCATTCACTATCATCTATCCCACCCAGCATCTATTTACAGCACCGGACTACTGCCAATTTATTGAATTTATTGGAAAAAAGACGACATACCCAACCTGCATCTGCCCTCCATTGGTCCTCACACTGACAAGCCTCATTCCCCGCCTCCCCTCACCGCCTCTTCGGGAAATTCTCAACTTCTCAACTTCTCCCAGGAGCCATGGCCGGGTTGGCCACCAGCAGTCAGCTTTATTCAAATGAGCCTCCAAATCCCCTGCATATGCAATACTGGCAGAAAGGACAACTTGAGCAAGAAGACGACTCTGTGCTCGACGAACACATACTCGATTCCTCGTCCTTTGATACCGCCGCAATGGACAATGTCCCACGGAGACAATCTTTCGCCAGCAGTGCTTCCCTGCTCTCTCCCAGGCAGCAAAGCTGGCCCGATTTCGCCTACAGTAACGATGCGACTCCGACCGCATCTTTGAATCATCAAGCCGCTCTATTCCCAGAGCACGTCCCCAACCACTTTGCACCCGGTGTCCCTCACTACCCAACCTATGGCAGCCACATGGCGGCATGGAATTCTCAAGGCAATGTGGGCTCCGATGCTTCAAATGCTGCGACTTATGCTGCCTTCAACTCTGATCTCGACGACGTCAAAGCGGAAGAGCCCTTCAATCACGATGTTGCCCAACCGTCGCACCAGAACCCTTACGGAGGGCTACCCCGGCACCCGGCTCCAGATTATCGCCACGATGCTGCATCAGCGGCTTCTCCTCAGTGGTCCACATCGTCCTCTGACGCCGTGGAAAAAATACCCAGGAGTGGACAGGTCCAAAGTCCGACATTCAATCACAATGCACCACACTTGAGGCGGGACGGTGTCCGCAAGAAGAATGCTCGTTTCGACATCCCAGACGGTCACAACGTTCACACTATCGACCTTTTGATCGCCGCTGCTGATCCGACCAATGAGGAGAAAATCAGGACACTTAAGCAGGAGAAACGGTTACTAAGGAACAGACAAGCAGCGTATGATGATCCTCACACCGTTAAGCCTCCCGAATTCATACTGACGCCAACCTAGTCTTGACTCTCGATGCCGCAAAAAGCACCACACGGAGAAGTTGGAGGAAGAGAAGAAGCAATTCATCGCCATGATTGATCGACTCGAGGAAGACAATCAAAACATGCGGCTACAGGAACAACGGTGGCTACATGAGCGCCAGCAATGGCACCAATTCGCCGAGGGACTTTCAAGGGAGAAAGAGGAGCTGGTTCGACAGCACACCCTTGAAACAGCCGAGTTGCGCAAGAAGAACAACTGCTTGGCGGAGGAAATGCAAAGGCTTGAGAGCATGTCGATGTCTGCCCAGCCTAGCTCTGCTGGGATATCCGCTGGCTTCCCTGAATTTGAGCATCTCACAATGGATACTGGTCCGTTTGATGACTTCGCTTTCATCGAAAACCCCATCATGAACACCGAGCCCAAAAGCGAAGCATCCCTCGTGGTCATACCAAAGAAGGAGACTCCACCGCCGATGAAAAGTGAAGATGCGTCGGCTGCCTCGGGACTATTGTTGATGCTTCTGCTCTGTGGCGCGTGGGTAGCGTCGAATACATCGTCAGCGACTGCTGTTATCCCGCGCATGCCAGATGACGTCCGAGTGGCATCCTCGGCGATCCTAAAGAACATCTACAAAGATGCCGGCCTCGAGCCTTGTCATACCATGCGCCCAGTCTCCAACAACCCAGGAATGGCCCAAGCAGGAACCTTTTCGGGTCACCCGAATTCTTCCCCTATGGCTGCTTTGCACAACGACCTCACGGCCCCGACTCAGCAGCAGGAGCGAGAGCAGCTCTTCTCTCTCACCGCAGACCAGTACAATCATATGATGTCTGACGACCTGTTTACCGATGAGCCCGAGCTAAACGCACCCTCGGGCAGAAGAAACCTAGGAGAACTCTTCGCCGCCACACGCGCGGAGAAGAAAGGACCCGCCGCCGAGTTCTACACCAGATCACTCATGCGAAGTGAGGTCCCCGCAAACGTAGTCAGGGACTTTGCAAGAATGGTCGCAGAGAGCGGTGGGCGGAACGGGGAATCGCTGAGCTAGCCCTCACCAGGTGGCCTTTGACCACACTTTCAACAGCAACCAAGACGGATGACAGCTGAACGACGGAGGAGCGATCCTCGGCTGTCATCCGCTCAACGACCACAACATACGAGCCATGAACTACGAATTTCCTTTGTCATTTACGATGATGATCATGAGCAAGACCTATATCGCGTTCAGCACGCAACCACGGACTCCGCAAGGGGTAGCAATCGACGAGGATGGATTGATGAATTACCCAGTATCTGCGATTAAGCGAGCATGTTGATACCTACTTCCTACACCAGATCTAATGGCTCACGGCCATGGCTTTTTGCTGTTCTTTCAGCGAGCGTCGGGATTGTTTGATGATTTTCTTTGCTTTCGGATCAAGCGATACGAGCACGGTTATTGGGATGTTCACCCTCCAGAGGATAGCGATGTGATGGCCTCGATGAAACAGAGCTACGGGAGGAGTGGGTACAGTGCGCACTTTTATTCTCTTCTTGATTGCTGCTCCTGGAAGTGAAGCAGTAACTTGTCGGTATGAAGCCTCTGGTTTGTATGCCGAAGAGCTTAGCCAGTGTTACATCCTCGCTCAGAACTACATACTCTTTCCCATGATTGAAAATGTTTCAAGTAAATACGCAACATGACAATATAGATACCCAAGGCTTTTTGCCCATTCCAGTCTTTCTTCTTTTGGCTCATAGACATAGCCCATGCCTTCGGTCTTGTCACCACCGTGTGCGACGACGCCCCTGACATTGGCCAAGACGATACTCGGGTACGTACCTGCGTCCAGCGCCGATGATTTTTCCAAAATCGGACTCAATTGTCTAGCCTCTGACGTGACGTGTGTATCCCTAAGTCATGCCTTCGATTTTGGGTTATATTTATCTTTCCATATCCTGGGCCCAAAATAGAAACATTAGCCTAGACTCGAGATCAACAATGCTGATCCGCTTCATTGATCAGGGAAATCGGCGAGCTCGCTCTGTCATTCTATTTTCCGCGCGGTCTATAATGGATAATCCGGTTTGAAAGCGGCGATAGCTGAATGCTTCGCGGTGCAATAAGTCTGTGTTTAGGTAGAAACGGCCTCGGGGTGCGCGAGCCAATCATCCAACATTTGAATAGAACGGATGAAACAAGATCACCTGGCGGCCCGAACGATGGTCGCAGGGCTTACACAACAAATATGGTCATGTATGGGATAGAATGCCTTTGGAGAAAGATTGCAGGGAAGAAGATACTGGTTTGCACATAGGGAACGGCTTACCAACTGTTTCCAAGGGTCTTGGACCCATTTCGTTCGGCGAGACGGTAGTATTGCGCTGCTGTATACTGGATGAGGATTAGCAGAATGCATTGATGCCCGATGTGATGGAGCTGAGATCAAGGACTGGCGTGCAGGAGAGGGCAATGATGAAAGACTCAAGGTCTGCCTGATTGAGATGCACCATCGGCTTCTGGGTTGGTGATGGATCACAACCGCTATTCTCGCGGCCAGTCAAGCAAGCCACCAGATAGTGAAATGTTGACAAGCCCAAACTTGCCCGCGCGGTTTAGGGGAAGAACGCAATTTATTCTCGCTGCTTTCGTTGTCTCAAGGCTTTTCAATTTGTGGAGTGAAAAGGAAGCCTAGAACTCACCCTGTCTTTTGGGCCGCCTTGCCCACTTTCATAGCACCGAGCGACCTCATTCATTGCATCCGTATCTCCGAGGTTCGCGGCCGTTTCGTAGTACTTCCTCGCGGCAACCATGTCCTTTTGTACGCCCCACCCATGCCTGAAGCTATTCGCAAGCTCGTAGATTGCAAGCACCAACTCGCCCTTAGCAGCTCCTCCTTTCTTCATACCGGAATGAAGAGCAGCGGACTCGATGGATGCAGAAGAGGATGCTGCTGCGGATAAATACTGTATAGCGAGCGGAGGATCAGGGGCGACTCCCCAGCCATGGCGCAGAGCAAGGCCGTACATGATTTGGGCCATAGCGTTGCTATCTGCCAACCGCCCGAACATGGCTGTTGAATTGACCAGATCTCCTGATTCATGGAGACGGATGGCTTCCTGAATGTTTTCATCGGCCTTGGCAGAACTGACGCTGCGGGCCATTGCTGGACGCGCCCCGAGACCTTGCTCTGGGTTGAACGGTATTTCCTGTGAGAATCCCTCCCGATGAGAGTCGTGTTTCGAGATCACCCCTTTCGGTGGCCCATCTAAGATGACGGGCCTACTATTTGGATTTCCTTTTGCGAGCATTGTCGCTCTCTCTTCCCACTGCGCTTCTTTCTCTTCACCCTGAACAGCGAGATCCTGTATTTCGGGTAAATCCGTAGGCACGTTGACAGAGCTCGCACTGGGAGTGCGCGATCTGTTTAGATGCAGTCTCTGAGACAACCTTTTCTCGCTCTTGGGTGAGGTTTTGGACTGCGCCGAGTGAGTCGATGCATCGGAAGTGCTTCGCAGACGGGAAAAGTGGGTGGACAGACGGTGGTCGCCCTTGCGAGGTGTGGGCTCTGGAGCTTCGCTTGTGAAGCTCGGAGGCTTGATTAGCTCCTGTGTATTCGTATCTGACCTATAGAAGGTGAATCCCGCAGCAGTAGGGTCAGGCTCTGGAGGAGACATGGCGCTCGGCGTGACATTTCCCTCGACTCTTTCTTTCTTTTTTAAGATGTCTTTAAGCGTCATGTCGCGTCGCCTACTATAGAAGAAAATGAGAAGGCTGCGACCAGAGGGATTCGAGGGTTTGCTGTTGAGTGAAAGAGGCGGATAGCCTTGTCAGCTTGGCTAAGAGGGATTCATTTGACTCGCAAGCTGTCAGAATAACTTGTCAAATGCCTCTTGGGTAATATTAAAGCCATTGGGGCAAAGCCATTGGGAAGAATACTGAGAAGCCAAGCCACTCCCAACTCCGTTGTTGACGTTCAGTTAGCTTTCAGCTCAGCCCTATCAGGGAATTGGTGCCATGTGTCTCCGTCTCCCCACTCGACCGAGGTCTAGATTGGGATCCAATCATCCAACCCACACCCCAGCGGTGCTTGACAGTTTACACACACTGCTACTGGCAACGGTCGACCTGTACTCGATACAGCTACTTATCATGGGTTTGAATCCCATAGGAGCACATCGCCGGCGCGTCGTCAAAAAACACAAGTCATTCCACGACGAGGAATAGAAACCACGAGGGATCGAATATCTTTAGGGTTACTGGTACCCTTCCCTCTTTTCCCGTAGGGTATTTTAAGGGTTTAGTAAAGCCAGAAGTCTGAAAACACTTAGTGCACTGTCTCACGGATTGAAACCGTAGGTTATGTAATACGTAAAAGACTATACGATATCTGAAGGACCGTCTGATTAAAGAGCCTTCATCTACGATTATATAAGATAAACGAGTAACCTCAGCTAAAGCTATATCTATAAGAGAAAGATCGTTATTTACTAAACTATACGCTAGAAGAGATAGTAGTAGTACTGATATTACATCAATAGTCGCCTCCCTTCTAGTTCTCTAAATCTAGAGTAGGCTTTACGATTACTGGGTCCTTAGGGTCTTATCGGATTAATAGCGGTACGCTACGAGAGAGTAGTTAGTAAGCATAAAAACGGCGTAAGGCGGTCTATACTTAAGGCCGATATATCTATCTAGCTAGCGATAGGAGTAGGTATCTGGCTAGGCTTTTGACGCTTATAAAACCCTCTGCGGGGAAACTCTTATTCCAGTATAGTATATACAAGCAAGCAACTAACCAGCGGGATTCAACTCACTATACCTTATTATTAGATAACCTGTTAGATTCAGTTAGAATAGAACTAGACTACTTAGGCTATATAGTAAGCGAAGTGTCGTTGGAACGCTTAATATACGTAGACCTAATAAGGACTTAATACGTACATATACTAAGCTAGGCCTTAGTAAATAAGCTTAAAAAGATAATTCTCTTTTAAGTTCTTTTTCTTTTCTTTAAAAACTAGTCTATTACTTAAGTACTATATATAAATATATATACTTACTAATCTTATATTACTATAATATTCTTAAACTTAATTTAAAGATTATTTCTAATAATTTTAATTCTTTAACTCTTTTAAGAGATAGTAATTTAGAATTAGTATAGTTCTAATATTATAATTATAATTATAATATACTTAAATTATAAGCGAATTATTCTTATTAAAAATAATATTAGATTAAAATATTAATATTATAATATAATCTAAAGTATTAAAGTATATATTTAAGATTAATAAAAATAAGAATTAAAATAATAATCTTAATATTAATTTAGATTATAATAATAATAATAGCTAAAAATCGAAGATAAATTTAGATTAGAATAATAAAGATTAAAAGTAATCTAAATTTGTTATTAATAAATATATAGTAGAAGCTACTTATTAATAAGATATACTAGCGAAGTAATATTACCTCGATATTCTTAAATAGAAGATTAGATTACTAGAATAAGATATAATATTAAATACTCGTATCTATAATATAAATAAAAATATAGAGTTATTCTTAACTATAGATTTTAAGAGAATCTTAAATAGCGTATAGAAGAGTAGTATTATAAAAAGATTTTAATACTAACTTTATTTAAAGGATCTTTTAATATATAAGAGTAAGAATATTTATAAGTATTATAATTAATATTATAAGATAGAGGAAAGATTTCGTCTTAATATTAAATACTTTTATATTAAGTAAAATAGAATTTTTTAAATACTTTAATTTATTAAACTAAATTTAAAAGAATAATAATATATTATTAAGTTAGAAAACTCTAATAAGTAATTTATTTAAAAGAAATTTAAAAATATATTTCTAAATTAAATTAAAGATTCTATTAATTATAGTCTTAATATATTTTAAGTATATTTAAATACGTAGTAGAGATTAAACTAAATAATCTAATAATTTAATACTTATCTAACTTCTTTAGAATTATAAATAAACCTCTATATTAAAAGTTAATAAATAGTTTATTTATTTATAAGATTATAATCTAAGATCTAAGTCGCTATTATTAATATATAATTAGTCTTTATAATAAGAAATAAGTTATTATTCTTAATAATATAATTAGAGACTAATTAGCGTAGAAGTAATATAAATTCTTCGCGAAGCTAATATATAAATAGCGTATTAATCTTATATAAAAATTATAGAAAATCTAATTAAAATTCTTTAAAGCTATAGTTAAAAGATAGTCGTTATAGATACTTCTCGTAAAGACGTAGTAGTAGTAAGTTTAAAGATAAGTTAAAATATAAATAAAAAGAAAGAAATAAATATTTAAAAATTATTCGATACTATAATTATAATAAAATAGATTATTATATAATTACTTATAAAGAATTTAAGAAGTTAGAAAATACTAATTAAGTTTCTATTAAATCGATAGATAACTATAATATATATATAATTAAAATAGAGAAAAAAGATAAATTCTTATTAAAAACTTTATATTAATAAAAGTAAAAAGAGAAGTAATCTTTATACTATTATTAATTTATAATAATTATATTATTCTAGATTAAAATAGTTATAATATTATTATTATCTAATTCTATTTAGATAATAGTATTAAAATAAGCGTAATTAGTTAGTACTTTACTTTAAAATATAATTTAGTTAAGATTAATACTTCGCTTTTTATACTAAACTAAATAAATAGAAAGTCTACTTATTATTATAAAGTTTATATTATATTATTTATACTCCGCGATAATTAGACGTATAAGAAATAATATAAATACGTATTCTATACTATTAATAAAGAGGGACTATCTCTAACTTTAGATCTTTTTATTATTAGTAAAAAATAAATTAAAATTAATATTATAGAATAAACTTAGTATTTTAATATAAATAAATAGTTATTTAAGATTTTAAAACTTTAAGAATTTATAAATTTCTTAAAGAATTATAAGATTATCTATATCTTAATAATAATCGATATAGTCTTAATATAATTTAAATATATAATTAGTATATTATTAATAAATAATATATATACGAGTAACGCAGTACTAGGGCTATAAATCTTAAAAGAGTTAAATAAATATAAGAATATATTCTTAATTAAGAAAGTAAATTATCTTCTATCTTATAAAGAGTACGATTATATAATTAAGATTATAGCGGAGCTATTATTTAGTTCGTTATATAATTTATTTAATATTAAGCTAATAACTTTAAGAAGCTATCTAGATAATATCTTAATTAAGAGATAAATCTAATATTTTACTAGCTTAATTAAAGCGTTTATTCTCTTTATTTTTAAAAGAATAAAGGTCTACGTTTATATATTAATTATTATAAATTAAATAAGATAACTATAAAGAATCGATATTTATTACTTTTAATTAATAAGATATTAGATTATCTAAATAGTATAAAGTAATTTATTAAGTTAGATTTAAAGAATACTTATTATTATATTTAAATCTATAAGAGTAATAAGTAAAAGATTATATTTTATATATACTATAATTACTTTAAGTATCTTATTATATTATTTAGTCTTATTAACGCTTTAGCTACTTTTTAAGCTTATATTAATAAGTCTTTAATAGGGCTAATAGATTAGTTTTATATAGTCTATCTAAATAATATTCTTATTTATTCTTAATCTCGCGTAGAGTATATTAAATATATTAAGTAAATACTTAATTAACTTTAATATATAAATTTATTTATAAGTTTAAAAAAATATAAGTTTTTTATTATAAAAGTAGAGTTTCTTAGTTTTATTATATTAACTTATAGCGTTATAATAAATTCTTATAGAGTAGTCGTAATTTAAGAGTAGTTTAAGTCTAAAAGCTTTTATAATATATAAGTCTTTCTAGGCTTTATAAATTTCTATTAAAGATTTATTTATTATTACTCTTAAATTATAAACTCTTTAACAGATTTATTAAAAGAAAGTAAAAAGAGTATTAAATTAAAATTATTTAAATAATCTAAAAATATTAAATATATATTTAATATACTAAAAGATACTTTTACGAATACGCCTTTATTACGCTATTATAATTCTTAGCTCTTAATATATATTAAGATAAACTCTTCGAGCTTTACTTTAGTAGATATTTTAACTTAATTATTTAAAGAGATTAAATAATAATACTTTATAGTCTTCTATTTAAAGAAGATAATTAATATAGAGTAAAATTATAAGATTTATAATTAAGAGCTTTTTATTATTATAATAGCCTTTAAATACTAGCGCTATTATTTTAAAAGAAGTATTTACTTAGTAAAAGTCTTAATAGATTATAATAATCTTAAATACTTTATAAAGTTATTAAAGTTAAATAATAGATAAGTTAAATAGATTATAAAGCTTTTTAGCTTTAATTTTTTTATTTTATATAGATTAAATAAGATTAATCTTATAAATACGCTATTAAGATAATCGAATTATAGAGATAAGAATAAAGTAATAAATAAAATTTTATTTACTTTATAATAAAAGTTAATTAAAATAAAGAGTTTAATAAACTCTATATTTTTTATTATATAAGAAGTATATAGATATAGCGTAGCTAACGCTAATAATAAATATATAGAAAGCGTAGAAAACGCTTTATCTAAATATAATCTAAGTATAAATTAAAGATATTTCTTAAACGCTAATATTAAGAAAGAAATAATTAGTTTAAGAAAGATACTTATTAATTTAATAATTATAGCGATATAAGAGATATATTTAAATATAATATATTCTTTAAAACTTAAAAAATCTTTATCTTAATTTTAAGAAAGTTTAAGCGAGACGCTTACTTAATATAAATATAATATAGTTAAGAAGTAGCTTAACTCTATTATTAAAATTATTAATTATAAATAGCTTATTCTATACTTAGTAGCTAATATATTAATTATTAGTAAAATAATATTTAATTTAAGTAGTAAACTTATTTATAAACTTATTAAGATACTTTAATAAGAGAACGCTTTTATTAAATAATATAAAGCTAATAAAGTATAGAGTATACGAATACAAAATATTAAAGCTTAAACTATAGATAACTAGAAGTTATTAAATTATAATAATAAATTATATATCTCTAACGAGACTTTTATTTATAAAGAGCTATTAAAATATTATTATAATAACTCTATAACGAGCTATTTTAGCGTAATTAAGACTCTTAAATTAATTAATTATAAATATTATTAAAATAATATTAAGATAGATATTAAAGAGTATATTAAAATATATAATATTTATTAATATATTAAGATTAAAAGATATTATTCTTATAATAAGTTAGAGGCGCTTCTAATCTTAATAAAACTTTAAAAGGAAATTATAATAAACTTTATTATAAATCTATTATTAAGTAAATATAAAGATCTTATTTATAATATAATTCTTATAGTAGTAGATAAATATATTAAAATAATTAAATATATCTCTATTAATAAGATAATTAACGTAATTTAGCTAGAAGAGTTATTTATAAAAGAAATTATTCTTAAGTATAATATATTAGAAGATATTATAATAGACTATAAATCTATCTTTATAAGTATATTTTAATTATAAGTATACTATTAATTAAAGATAAAATATAGATTAAGTACTATTTTTTATTTTTAAATAGATAGCTAGACTAAGTATTAGAATTAAATACTAGAATACTATCTAAGAGTCTATTACTTAAAGTAGTAAGATAATTAGATATCGTTACTATTACTTATAAGATTTATATATATATAAAGTAAATATAAAACGATTAGTTATAGTCTATTTAAAATATTATATAAATTTAATCTAGTATTCGAGTTAAATTTTAAAAATAGTATCTTAAAAAAGAAGATATTCTTAGCGATAAAACGTATTAAAGAAATTAATATAATAAGATAAAAACTTAAAAGATATTAATAAAGTATACTTAAAATATAAGTAAAGTTTTATAATAAGAAATATAAGCTCTAAATATATAAGAAAGAGAATTTAGTAATATTATCTACTTAAAATCTAAAGTAAAAACGGCTAAATTAGAAGCTATTTAATAAAATATTAAACCCGTTTTAAATCTAAAAGTATATTAATAAATAAGTTTATTATTTATAATTATTATCTTTTTATTAAATTTATTCTATTTTCTATATATTATTACTTAAGTCTTATAAATAAAGGCTAGATAATATCGCTATTTTAGAATATTCTATAATAGACCTTATTAATAATATTAAAGAGAATAAGATAAAGAAAATCTTGAAAAAATAAAAGTAAAAGAATACTATTAAATACTTTATTTATTAGAAGAGATAGCCTAAAAAGTATAATTAATAGATTTTAGAATAGAATATAAAGTATATATAAAATTTAGTTAATAAGTTTAATAAAATAGAGTTATATAGACGAAAAGTATAGTAAGTATATATTAAAAAAAAGAGCTTAAAGGCTAATAGAATTTTAAAATTAGTTTAAAGATTACTATAATAAAAAATATAATTATAAGATTAAAGAGAAATAAAAAGAATTTAAAAGTCTATTAGTAAAATATAAGCCTATTAGACTATAGTCGAAGCTATAATAAAACTATAATATAGATATAATATTAATTTAATTAAACTTATTAAAAACTTTCTTCTTCTCTAATACTAATTAATTATTTAGATTAGATAATTTAATATCGTTAATAATAATACTAGAATAAGATAATATTAAAGCGTCTTCTTTAACTCTATCTATCGTAATATCTTTATTATTATTAAGAGAAGAGGCGGCTACGGAGCGAGATATAGATATAATAAAAATATCTCTATTACTAAATAAATCCGAGTTAAACTCGCTATTAAAGCTATTAAAGTTAGAGCTAAAGTCGATTCTATTCTCTCTATTTTTAAGATTAAAGTTCGAGTCGTTATCTAATAGTACTAAGTCTATTAATAATAAATTTATCTATAAAAAGAAATTTATACTTAGCGTAAATATTACGTAAGCGAAATAAAAAGTAAATATATATAAATTAATCTAGAGATATATAATATTATAAATATTTATTAGAATATTATAAATACTTTTAAAAGTTTTAGTCTTTTTAATTTCTATTATAAGAAACTTAAACTTTTTATAATTACTAAAGCGGTTTAGTACTCGTTAATATCTTATAAGTATTATATCGAAGACTTTATATACGTTTATAACACGCGTAAAGAGAGTATAGCCTCGGTTCTTAAAGACTAGATTATAATATATCGTTCTAAAATAATATAAGCGAATTTAAAGAGTATAGTTAATTATAGCTATAATAAAAAAATAATAAGAAATCTAAAATTTTAAAATTAGTAAGCTTTATAAATATATTATATATAAGAGATATATAGTAAGCTATATTATAATATAATTTTAATATAAGAACGAATAGTAGTTATATTTATAAAGATTATATTTATCTTTATTAAAGATAATATTATATAAGTTAAAGTATTTTTTCTATCTCTTATATAAATAATAATAATAAACGTTTTTCTTAATATCTCGGTCTAAGTTAATAAAGCGAGTAGTAATACGTTATTAAGCGATCTATAAACGCGTTAATAACGTATATAAATCGCTAAATATAAATTAAACTTATAATATAAATTAAAGCTACTATAATAAAATAATTACTTATTTAAAATAATATTAATACTTTATTAAATAATTAATATACGACTACTATATATTTTATATATAAGATACTTATAAATAGTAAGTAATAAGTAGATAAATAAGATTTATTAAAGTACTAAAAAAGAAAGAAGAGAAATAAATAAAAATTTTCTACTTAACTTTAATAATTATAATAATATATTAAGAAATATATATAAAATATAATAATAACGAGTACTACGCGTTAGTTTAATATATATTAATAATAATATTAATATATCTTAATATATTAATTCTATATTATTAGTAATAATAATTTTATTAACTAAGACTACGTAAATATAGCGCGTATTATAAGTATATATATTAGTATTAAGTAGTTTATATAACGCTAAAAGAAGAAAGACTCTTTTTTTTATATTCTTTAAGAAAAAAAAGGAGTTTAAAGAATTTTTATAAGTTCTTCTATTAATATAGATACGCGAGCTCTTACTTTAATCTTATAAATTATAATTCTAAGTTCAGCGTAAAGTTTATTTAGTATATCGTATTATAGCTCGAATAGAGACTATAATTAATAAAAAAGAAAAGAGAAAATAAATTTAAAAATAAATCTTTATAAAAAAGAGATAATTATTAAATTTAATTAGAATAGAACTAGGCTACTTAAACTATATAATAAGTAAAGTATTATTAGAACGCTTAATATACGTAGGTCTAATAAGGACTTAGTACGTATATATACTAAGTTAGATCTTAGTGAATAAGCTTAAGAAGGTAATCTCCTCTTAAGTTCTTTTTCTCTTCTTTAAGAATTAGTCTATTACTTAAGTATTATATACGAATATATATACTTGCTAGTCTCACATTACTATAACACCCTTAGACTTAATCTAAGGATCATTTCTAACACAACCGGAGTTTGTATTGCACTGTAACTTCTAAAGTCTATTTACGTAAGTTGTCAGATTTACACTATGGAGGCCTCTTATCTGATTTTGATATATGGTGGTAGATACGTCAGACACGAAAGTCCCATAACATATGCAAGTGCCAAATCATTTACGAGACCTTACAAAGGCGATATTGTTCCAGGAGCCATACGGAGTAGAAACGAGAGACGAGGCTGTAGTAAGACATAACGTCAAGCGATCGAGGTTCGAAGGAATGTTGCACACCTGGCCCTAGAGCCCACAGCGAGTCTCAAGCATTCCGAGCTTCGAGATTAGGATTTATATGAATAGGAGCATTTGAACGGGGTATGGACATTGCTACTGTATGAATGTCTTCACACTGAACAGGTCTAAGTCTTTCTTTGCACGGCACCACTCGGTCATAACTGGCATCGAATGTGACGGATCCGGCCTTTGGCCCAGCCTTCGGCACATCCATCAGCAGATCAGGCCTAGCCCTGCCAAGGCTAGCCCTACGGATAAGCGTGCCAAGACGTAGAGTTCTACGTGATTCTTAAACACCTAGTATGTAATTCCTACTATTCTGCATAGTTAGAATTCCATTAACACATATCCAAACCTATGACCGTGACATCGAAGGACAATCCGTCACTGACTGCTACCAGATATTAATTTGCCGAAAACTTGAAGCATGTAGAGACAAGTTTCCGTTAGAAGCCGATGAAGACAACATTACCAATTCAGATACCTTCCAAAAGGCATGATACACGCTATGCTCGGTCACAGTCCGTATCAACCTTCTAATTCCAGCTTCCACGCAACAAGGAAAGAACGTAATTGGAGGCACTGAATTCCTGACATTTTTGTAGGTATTGTTCAGATAAGTCGACTGTTAGCGAATAAGGCAGTTTAAACAGAATTCTAGCGATAAAGTCTGCATCTCAATAGAATTCACAGCCATATCTTCCAGAATATACTCACGGCTTTTTGCCACGCATCATTTATATTGCACAAACTCATACCCAGTCGACTGAATCAACTCTTACTTCATTGCCCCAGTAATGTGAGCCCGCAGGTGCTGATTCACTCGATCTGGTATCTGTACACCTTGCTTTGGCGGCAACAGACCGACAGACGTCCTGAGGGATAGTACAGGATATCATGCGCCATTTAAAGGCAGATGCTTGCATGGATATCACCTACGACGCAGCACTGAGGTGAGCGCTTTCTCTTTGTCTCCTGCTAATCAAAGCTCCAATACTTTACAAGTAGGCTATCCTCCTTGGCTGAATCTGTATCCTGCTTCGTAAAAACCCTTTTAGGTATCTCGTATTCAACTTCTGGGGGCTTCTTAATGGTTTTTGAGAGTTCCGTTTCGAGCATCTAAATTTTATCAGCGAATAGGACAATGCCAGACCAAGCAAAGAAACTCACGGTTCCATAGGAGTGGTCCAAGAAGTCTTCCAGGTTGTACGCTTGCTTTGTGAATTGCTCGGAGATGATCTTTGCTATAGTTGCAACGTTTGGATGGTAGTGTGACTGGAGCATCTGTATCTCCCACAGACTGCTCTCTATTGCATCTGTCTCCATAGGATCCAATTCTCCCTGTCGAAAAAGATCTCCCCAAGTTCCTTCGTTCTGACCAAATTCGCCATTTCTGTGGATCATCAAGGTACAACTAGGGTGATTCTTTAGAAGATTATATATCCAAGGTACAACCACGACAATCCCTGATGGTGGTGCGAAGAGGCTCAATCGGGCGAGCCGCTTGATAAAGCTCGCTACCAACGCTGCTGGCAAATGCGTCGAAGCTAAGAAGGTGTCAAGAAGCCTGAAGAAGTGCGAGCGGTGCTTCGAGTGTAGTATTTTGGAATCGAGCAGAGAGTAGAGCTTCTGATAGAACTGGGGATAGTCCAGGTTCTTGTGTTGGATCAAATAGAAAAGACCAGAGAGGGAGAGCAACGAAGTTGACCCGCCAACATTAAACGAGTCAGTCAAAAAGTCCATGAGAAGTTCCACTTTCAAAAACCACGGCGCTATTCGATGTGACATCAGTTCGAGGATCATTTTGCGCTGGCTTTTGCTAAGACCGTGACGCAGCAGTGCCATCCATGCCTTCTGAGCCTGCTTCTTGTGTGCAGTCAACGAGTAAAGATCGTGCTTTGCTTTGTTGGGAGGCTCAATGTAAAAAGTTTCAGTCTCTTCCTGCTGTTCTGTAATCGGTTCTATGACGGTCAAGATCATGAGCATATTCTGCACAAGAGCGTCTGGACAGTTGCTGGAGGCCAAGCCACTGAAGCGGATCAGCGGGTGACAGATCAACCTGGGCTTAATACATACGCCAAACGACCAAATGTGTAATATCGGACGTCGTCGTATTCTTCAACATATGTCTCCACAAATTCAGCCCTAATTTCTTCAGCGACTGCTTCCTTGACGAGCGTCTGGATGAGTTCCCCAAAAAGGCCATTATGCCAAACAGCGCCCTCAGAAAGGTTCATGTGTGAGGCTTTCTCCTTAAGTAGTCGCATAACAACAGTCAATGCAGTGCTCTGTGTACGAATGTTCTTGTTTCTGAGCATCCGCAGTAATTCCTGCTCGTAGTCCTGAAGCCTTTCTCTGAGCCATTGCGTTATCGTCGCTTCATCACGGGAGCTTTTTCGGAGCTTGTTCAGATTTCCTCCTGCCATCAATTTACAGAACACTCGACAGAGTGTCACTGCAGCAATGATTTTCTCTTCTTCTACCCCATCCCTTGGATGCAGGAATTGTAATAGTGTATGTATGCTGTTAAATTGGGTCCGTGATTCAAGTATCTTTTCCTCAAGCTGCAGAGCTTGGTCTTGGAAGTTGACCTGCTTGGGCGAGACAACAGCCCGTATCCGACTCTTCTTCCCGCCATGAAGAATCTCATCCTTCCGCTTTCTTTTCTTCCCTGGCTCGAGGCTGTCTGTCGTAGCTCTGGCCATTGTGACCTGGAGCTCTTTCGTAGAAGTTTCCCTCGTTCGGAGAGACGTCAAAGCTTTTGTGATCCGAAATATCACACTTCAGAATCGAGGAATGTAATGATGCCAAGGCCACTAAGACTCTTCAGGAAAGGCTTTCGACTATGTCGATCCTACCACCCTACCAATATAGTGGAACCATATTTCGTCAAGCTTTTGAGCTCACCTTCATATACCACAGAATCGTAATGGCATCTCGATTGGCAAGAGGCGCTGTCGGTAAGTTCTAGAGCCTGAATACAATTCGTTTATCTGGCTACGAGTCTCACGCTGACCTGTAGTAGGCGCTGCCCGACTTCGGCCAGCTCTACCCATCCGCACCCTCCCTCCGCTCTCCATCAGTTTGACCTCAAGGCGTTGTGCATCCAATGTCCCCACAGAAGAGCCATCGAAGAAGGCACAATCGATTGTTGATGCTCTGCCCGGCTCCTCTTTAATTTCGAAAACCGCCATCTTATCTGTCGGGGCTTCACTTTCAGCCTTCGCGATAAGCAACGAGTTCTATGTTGTAAACGAGGAGTCCATTGTAATGCTTGCGACATTGAGCGTTTTCTGGGCCGTGTTCCACTATGGTGGACCAATGTACAAGGACTGGGCCGAAGGTCAAGTGAATAAGATCAAGAACATCCTGAATGCTGCAAGAGAAGATCATACGAGTGCAGTAAGGGCCAGGATCAACAACGTCAAAGAGCTGGGAAGCGTGATTGATGTTACCAAACAGCTGTTTGAGGTCTCGAAGGTAGTCCAATCCTTCAACGAACCCGTGATGGATGATCCTTGCTAAATAGTACTAGGAGACCGCTAATCTTGAGGCTCAGGCCTTCGAATTGGAACAGAAGACTGCCTTGGCTGCTGAGGCGAAATCTGTGCTGGATTCGTGGGTGAGGTACGAAGGTCAGGTCAAGCAACGGCAGCAGAAGGAGCTTGCCGAGAGCATTATCAGTAAGATCACGAAGGAGCTTGAAAACCCGAAAACTTTGCAACAGATTCTTCAGCAGAGTGTCACGGACGTTGAGAGTACGTAAACAATGCCCCTTGTGCCACGATTAATATAACGCTAACAAGGTTTTTAGAAATCGTATCGTCCAAGGCACAATAAAGGTTCTTTGGAATTGCTCTATGTAACTGTTCAAGCGCCAGTCAAATACAGGGTTTCCCGAATCATCAGCTACCTGCTCTCAGGTCTCAGGATTTGCATGCATTTGATAGATGGGCCTTCCAATCTGTTGTTTCGTTTTCCCACGCGAGCACTCGTCTTGTGCTCTAAAGAAAGATGCGGAACTCTTTCTCAAGGCCTCAGATTGATAATGAATTGGGAATGTACTCGACAAGTGATTTCAGTAATTTTCAGCCCTATCAGACTTGCCAGTATGTAATATATAGCCAATACGAGTTAGCTAGGTCTTGGCTCTGGTCGCACTAAGGTAGGTGGGTAGATGAACATCAAAATCACAAGCCACAACCACAAAACACAAGCGATATTGGGATGACCACCAAGAAAGGGATTAGGATCCGGATACATGGAGCTGAATCCAAGGATGGAGTCCTCAGATCTTAGCAAAGCACTTGCAAAGCTCGAAAACCCGTCAACATCTCAGTCAGACAAACCGTCCGGCTACAATGATCTCCTACGCCAGATCACCGCCAGCTCAGATCTTTCCCAAGTACCACTAAATCTTATGGCATTTATCGATTCGATACTAAAGGAATCTTTGGGTATTGTAGCGGCGAGACCTTTACTTGCATCAGCTGTTAACGCCATCGGCTCGATCAAGAGCACAGAGTCCAAGATTGAAGTCGGAAATCATGCCTTGCAGACTTTGGAGTCACGGGTGGTATCGTTTGAGGAGCAAGATGCTGTGATACGGGAAATCATGGCGGACGCTTACCAAGAGCAGGAAGACTTTATTGATGCTGCAAAGATGCTGCAAGGAATCCAGTTGGAGTCATCCCAACGCAAGATCTCGGACGATGCGAAAGTCAAGACCTGGATGCGCATCTGTCGATTGTACATCGAAGAGGACGATACAACGAGCGCGGAAAGCTACTTGAACCGGGCGAAGAATTTACTCTACAAAGTGGACGACCCAGAATTGAACCTCATGTTCCATCTCTCACAGGCTCGAATCCTCGATGCTCGGCGGAGGTTTCTCGATGCTAGCTCAGCGTACCACAGTGTCAGCTTCAACGTGACACTGGCAGATGAAGAACGCATGCACGCGCTTTCTGCAGCTATAAAGTGCGCTGTCTTGGCACCCGCAGGCCCACAGCGATCACGTACTCTGGCCAAACTTTACAAAGATGAGAGAGCACCCCAGGTCGCAGAATTTGGCATTTTGGAGAAGATGTTCTTGGATCGTCTACTCTCGGTAGAGGAAGTCGAAAAATTCGCGGACAGCCTTGCCCCTCATCAGCTTGCAAGGACGAGTGACGGGTCTACTGTCCTTCGAAAGGCTGTTATAGAACACAACCTCCTGAGCACTTCCAGACTGTACAATAACATCGGGACCAATGAGCTTGGATTGCTGCTGGATCTTGACGCAGAGCGAAGTGAAGAATATGCGGCTGGCATGATGGAACAGGGACGCTTGACAGGCAGGATAGACCAGATTGACGGGATGATTTTCTTCGACGGTGGCGAAGGTAGTGGGAAGAGGACAAGTGGAGGCCAGGCTGGTAACGTGGTTGGTCGTGACCTCAGGAAATGGGATTCCAAAGTTCAAAGTCTTGCAGAGGAGGTCGAGCGCGTTGCTTCTACGTTGCAGGCTCTGTACCCGGTGCGTTGTCTGTGAATGACTTGTGGACTCGACTGACAACATGACAGGACTTTGCGACCGCAAACATGGTCCTTTAGAAACCAGATAGGGCGTCTCATTGCCAAGGCGCATGAAAATCAGATAGACAGAACGGTGGCGATCACCCCGATGGCGTTACAACTGATGACTAAAGAGATACCAACGGAATGCATAATATGGTTTGATCATGACGCTGAGGTCCCTTTTGATTGCAGACAAGTCGACTATTGATGTGTCTAAGAAATTCTCCCAGTGTGGACGGTCGTTGGCCTACCCAAGATCGACTCCGGCCTTCATCCGCGACTTGCAGCCGCAATATTCCAATATGATGCCAACTGGCCCACATGGTGTTTCTAAAGCATGGTGCCGCTAACCCATTATGTTTCGTATCAGGAGACAGTAGTTGGTGTAGCCCCAAAAATTTCTTCCCCGCTATTTGCCGCCAATTCCTTACAAACATGTAGTGCGGCCATATTTAACAAGAGCCACTAGCGATACTTAGACTCTAAAGCGTTGGTGGTTTGAGATGCTCCTATTTTCCGGAAATCCTGAACATTCCGTCGCGTGCGGTCCCCAGGGCCATGTTGTGGCTTCATATTAATTTGTTATCGACCAAGTTCTGACGTGAATGCAGCAGATTGTCCATGTTAAGTCTCGGGCAATGGCCATGGAAAAGACTAGCGACGGTCAGAGAGTGGAACTGGAAACCCTCGAAAAATATTCCGTCTTCACAAGAGCCGAGAAATGGTGCATTGTTGCCATGGTTTCTTACGCTGCTTGGTTCTCGACTTTGAGCAGCTTCATTTACTATCCGGCCACACACCAGCTGTCCCAGCTATTCTCCGTCTTAGTCGACAAGATCAACCTGACTATTACTTCCTACATGGCAGTGGCGACGGTAGTGCCGACTGTGGTTGGTGACGCCGCTGATGTACTGAGCTGTAGACCAATATATGTGATTGTTTTAGAGCCTTCATGACCTTGAGTTCGTTGCTCATTCCTTCGGGCACCTTCTCAATCGCGTACGGAATGATTACCAATTTTGCATCTCCCGCTGAGAGAGGGTCTTTCGTTAGTGCGGTGTCTTTCGCGTTGGCTCGACCGCCATATTTGGAGACTTCTAGGCTTATGTTCACAAGTATAACGATTGCGCCAAGTATTGGTCCCATAATAGGGGGCGGCGCTGACCTGCTCTGCAGGTTGGACCAGGATATTCTGGTTCCTTTGTATTGCTGCTGCCTTATGTCTGTTAATGATGATATACCTCCTACCCGAGACTTCTCGGGACATCCTGGGCAATGGATCAATCAAACTGTCAAAGCACTTACGATTACCTGTTCTGACAATTTTGCGTCACTTGAGAGACACCGATGCTGTCGCAGACCAATAGTGACGGATGCTGAATCCCTTGAGATCCTTAACAATACTTACCCGCATCGATAATGCTATTATCATTCTTGCTTGCGGCATCCTCTATGTCATTGACACGTGCATCAACACATCGCTCTCTGCCTTGTTCATTGATATATAGAAGCTGAACCAGTGGCAAGCAGGTCTGATATAACTACCGTTTGGTCTCTTATCACAGTCTCAACTTTCTTCTCCCGTCCGCTGATGAACATGGCATACCGGAGCGAAACGAGGTCTCCCAACAGACAAAGCGATAGTAGATGATCTGGAAAACTTCCCTGTCGAGAAGGCCCGCCTCAGCGTTGTATGGATACCAATGCTTGTGACCACTTGCTCCGTTGTGGCTTTCGGCTAGGTCTTAGACTACCACCAGGTTGGTGTATCCCACAAACAGCAAGCTGACATAATTCAGCATACATATTGCCGTTCCACTCTGTCTCCAATTTATCGCTGCATGCAGCTCGATTCCAGCGTACGTTCTCTTTATCACACACATTTTATGAGATCCAAGGCGAATAATCCCAAGATCTAAAACACCCTCCTCGTGGACAAAAATCACCGAGCACCACCAGCCGCTCAGGCATCCAGTAACATAGTGCGCTGTGCATTGGCGGCCATCGCAGTCTCCTTCCAACAAGACATGATGATGCAATGGGTGCCGGCTAGACATTTACGTTCCTGGGCAGGCTGTGCTTAACAACCGTAGGTCTCTTCCTCATCGATTATCAAAGGGGAACGTCATGGAAACATGCGTTTCTTCAGCTCACCGTGCCATTATCCATTCATGCTTATATAAAGCCGGCAATCCGCTGCGCAGAGTCCTGAACATGAGAGTCTTAGACTCATCGACACTATTTGCAAGCCCAATTGTACGGGGACCCGAAACGAGTTTCACTTCGACGTTCCCACTGTGTTTGGCCAACAGATAGTGTGGAGATACACCGCAGATGTAGCAGCGCGTCGAGGCCTCTGTGCAGGTGTTAGTAAAGTTTAAGAAAGAGATGGTAGTGAGATCGGCGAGCTTCCCTCGCTGCGTGTAATACAAACGGACTGCTCCTTTTCCCGTACCACAGCGATAAAGATGACGAATAGACGAGCCTGCAAGTACTGTAATAGTATCGATCCACGAGAACAGCTCTCGGATGCCATGGAACTTTGAGCAAGGCTTCTTGTCTCACTCCCCCTCTCGGAACCTTTACCTCTTTGCTCTGCAAATCTCATCAAAGCATGCGGCTCCCAGGCATTCCCATAGTAACCCCCAAATTCATAAAAGCGACGGAGATCAGGACTGAATGTCAGGCCAAGGATGGTATCTTCCGAGGCCAATTGATATAGAAGACGGGGATTTGGTGTACACCTTCACCCTCCCTCGCACATCACCAGTGGCGAATATACTTCCATCTCTGCTGATTGCTAGTCTAAATGCTCCTGTGAAAATTTCATCGGTTTCACCGTCGTAGAAGCGCCACTTAACAACGCCTCAATGTAGAGACCCAGAATTTCTACGGGTGCCTGACAGCTTCAATGACTTCGCCTCTGGCAACTTATTCTCTTTTTCGTCAGCAATGACCAATGTGCACTGGTCCATCAGTCTACCATGCTGAGAGCGGATAACCTCGATAGGCTAAAGCAACCAACCTTCCATCTTTGTTCAGAGCCATGTAATTCGATGACTTCAAGAATTGCCCCTCAAGCTCTGGTTCTTCGAGCTCCGCCAAAAACTGCCACTTCGGCGACGGCTGGTCCAATTTGTGCGATCTTATTCGTCTGTCGTCCGTGGCAACAAGAAGCATAGTACTTTTGTTCTTCAACAGCATGGCAAGCGGTCGAGGTCTTGAATCGATGTTATAAACCGATACTTTGCAATCTCCGGTAGAGATCTGCCAGACTTTTGTCGTACGGTAGCCATAAGTAGCAAGCAATGTCCCGGTGCTATTCAGTTCCATCCTGTTTACAAGCTCGCCGTGCTTACAGGACTGGCCGTCGCCTCCAGAAATGGAAGAGTGGTAGAGGATAACACTTCCTGACGAGATAAGGATAGCAATTTGAGCTCGGGTGGCCGAGATAGATGAAGCATAAGTTACTAGATCCGAATGACATACGTGCAAGCGAGTCGTCCCAATTCCCAGTCGATAGGTCTGATACCAAGAGGCTCTTATCCTCCATTTTTCCAAACTGTAGGTAAATTGCAGAATTTTGTGGACAGAAAGGTGAAGGAGTTTGTAGATCGATTCAGGGTTCCGCCGTTGAAAGCTCGGCTGACGACGTTCATCACTGCCTTTCCTCCTGAAGCTGGAAGGTTTCTGAAACTACCGGAGAGCGATGAGTTAAGCATCTGTCTTGTGGATCTTCAAGATTAGTATTGATCACTAACCATGAAAATTCAAGTGACTGTGCAATTCAGCTAGCTGATGTCCGCTAGTCAGGTTGGCTAGTCAGGTTGGCTAATGCCAGCATGGGCAATATGACGAGGCCAGCCCTGGAAAAGAAATCCACATGCCTTCACTGGCGGTGTGTCCTTTCAAACTGAGGCCTCGTGCAAGATCCCACCCCGTTGCCTGGGAACGCTGCAGCCCTAAGGCAAAGTAACAAGGATACTGAAGAACGTGGGCGGTTCAGCACCGGTGGCCAGTAACGTCGATACTGCCAGAGTAACGATGATACCGCCTGCTCCAAAGTACTTGATATCCTATCGACCTCACCAGTTTGCGGAGTGCAAACGAAGCAAAGTTCGGCACAGCCTTCCCCCCTGGCCAACCAAATTTGAAAGTCTTATCTCTGGCTTAATCAATGCGGCTTTTTATTTTCTGCTCTGATATTCGCGAACAAGCTTGTAGCCTTTGACAGCTTTAGTAACTTTGCAGAACTATATCTGTTTGAAAACCTGTGTGTGAATAGTCATATGAGCTGGTGTGTCTGTGGGGTTGGTGCCGGTTTTTCAGCCGCAAGTTATAAATCAAACAGGGAGCAGTGGAGGTCCATCGGGGATACGGCACGAATAAATTTCTACCCCAAATACATGCACACATAGTGCCAATTCGCTTTGCCTCGTTCCAATATCGAGTTATGTCAGATTCGTCTGAGTGGGAGGTGGGGATCGAGGGATATCTCCCTATCCATAAGGCCGTTGTCGAGGGTAATTCTGCTCTTCATAAGCTATTACCCGCTTGAAATTGGCGTATACTTCGTAGTCATGCCCAGAGGAACGAAGGTGGTTTCGGCAGAGTCTTGTGGTATATCTGCTTGGACAAAGACTGCAAAGATCTCAGTCATTCTGCCAGATGGAAGTCCAAAGAGATACTTCATAAAGGTAAACCTACTCTCGTCTTGTTGAATTAAGGCTTGTTAACAGAAAGTTGGTATTCCGCAGTGCGCGACAAGGCAAAGCGCACGAGCTTTGGCCGAGGGTGAGTTTTATTCTGCATCTGCCATCGGTGCTCTAGTACCAGGGCTGGTGCTGAAAGCAGCTGGATGGGGAGAGTACCATAACGGCGAATCACAAGTATACTTTTTCCTAAGAGACTTCCACGACATGGATCTTTCTGCGGCTCCAGAACCAGCCACTTTGCGTCTCAGATAGCAGAACTTCATCGGCGAGGAACGTCTCCGAACGGAATGTTTGGGTTTCCTGTTCCCACCTTGTGTGGGAGAATGGAACGTACAATGACCTGGGAAAAGAGCTGGGCGAAATCCTTCACCCATCAGCTAAAGGATGTCGTCAGATATGACAATGAGACAAGCGATCCTTGGCTAGAATACGACGCCCCCTGCACGCAACTTATCGATGTGGCCATACCGAGACTTTTGGGGGCTCTGCAGTCTGACGGTCGTGATATGACGTCGACTTTGATACACGGCGATTTATGGGAACAGAATGTTGGAATCGATATGGAAACGGGGGAGACTGTTGTCTTCGATCCTGGATGCACCTATGCCCATAACGAAATGGAATTTGGGACATGGAGGTGTTCCTGGGCGTTTCAGTTTAACTCACCGATGTATGCATGCGCGACTTTATCAACGCCATTTCGAGCCCTCGGAGCTTGTGGAAGAATGGGACGACCGTAATTGGCTTCACAGCATCCATCCGTACTTGATTGAATCGGCAGGACATCCAAGAAGTGTTTCAAGGCAATTGTAAGTATTTCCTCTCCATGGAAAGGTAGGGCGCTAAGCCATTCTGTAGAGCTTATAACGATATGCTATATCTTTGCGAGAAATATGGACCATCGGACAAGCTCGAGAGATACAATCCTGAGAAAGATGTGAGTGTTATAGGTGGTTATGTTCCATTCGTCATAAACCAGCTAGAGTGAAGGAGTGAAGGAGTGAAGGAGTGAAGGGGTGGAGTATTAAGATCCAGGGCAAACAAAATGCTTGACATTGACAGTGGCATTCCCCCCTTTTTAAATTATCAGCTCATCATAAATCAGATAACCATCTTTACCAAGAAACTGACCTTCTCGTCGCGATTCTGTTCATGAGACAACAACTGTATTATGGATAGCACATGCATTTTCGATTGCCACTGCACCTCCTGTTTAGCAACTCAATACTCCTAAGAGGAACTGGCTCCGAATTCTATACGTCAGTGGCCCCAGACCAAATATATCTACAGCAGATAGTTTCACCATCGCTCAAAGCAACGACACAGCTTTTATGAGGCAATCGCTGACACTCGCTCGTCGACCATTCGACGTTTTGCCACAACCCATCTTTAGCTGACCGACTTGTCAGCCGATTTGAAATTGTCACATGAATTGCTGGCTCAGAGCGTAGCGACGCTGTAGCTCTGAGAGCCTTGCCCTTCCACAAATGTCTCCAACCACCGTATGGTCGTATCATCCACCAGGATAAGTCCTTGGAGAACGCAAGCCTGGTCTCAACCCCGGCTAATGGCGCCTGCATAATTCTTCATAATTCTTCTAATGATCAATGACTGTCCAGCTTTCGTTATTCCGGTGATACCCCAAGCCCCGATCCTGGACTGTTTACCATGGACGCTTAGACAGGTGAGGTTCAGATCTGGCGATCATTTCGCGGAAATTTGCAGTATTCAGATTCCACTCCTCCAAGCAGTAGACAAGGTGATGAAAGAACGTGACAAGTTCTGAATGGCGAAATGCATTCAAACGATAATCAAGAGGGCAACAAAGACAAAGGAGATCGACAAGGCGGTTTGGGAGATGGTTGATGCGCATAGAGCTGGCATTGTAATATTGAGGTGTTGAATGAAAGAGAAGCTCGGCATTCTTGAGTCATCGGCCATTCGAATTCTCGATTCATTACGTGGACATGCGTTGTTGGTCTCTGGGTACTGGTCTGATCAATCTTCAAGATCTCTCCGTTCCCTCTCAGGAAGCAGAGCATTTCTCGGTTTATTCTCGAAACTTCGATCCCACTCCCACCTTCGAACCATCTCTTCAGTCAACTCACCCTCAAGCATCTCTACTACATTTTGGCCTATGATTGGAAGAAGTTTCCAGCCCTTTTGACCTGATGAGCGATAATCGAGACAATCTTCGTAGCTTGTCAGACTTACATGGAAAGAACCTAAACAAAAGTCCATTATTGGAGAATGTAGAGTAGACGACGGGGCTTACCGGCTGTGGCTATATATAGATTCTGATAGCCTAACAACTCAGCTTTGATATCAATCCTTAAGTTCCTTGTAATTGTCGAGAATCTTCTGTACTTTCCTGAATCGTTCATCTGTCGCTTTGGCAAGACTTGATCGATGATACTACTGCATGTACAATGGGTCTTCCCTCCATCGTCCTAGGGTCTGCAGGCCAAGTTTGCAGTAGAAGATGTCAGTGTAGTCCGACCTAACAATTTTGTTTATGTCGTGCGAGGCAGCTATGGGACAGAGAAATGGAGCCCTGTCAATCAGAACGACCGTTGGCGCGGGATTGTGCCTGCACAAGGATAAAGCAGTACTCGCCCCAAAAACACCAGCTCCAACTATGATGTAGGAAGAAGCCAGTTGAGACATGTCCATATATGCGCGTAGGATCGAGCTCGACTACAGCTCGAGGGTGTTATTGATTGGAGGGGCATTTGGCTGGACACAAGGGTGCGAAAGAGTGGGAAACCTTCAACTTTCACTATCCAGCGAAATCGACGTCATTATGTTTTCACCTTTGGAAACAGCTCTAAACTATGCAACTCGACCCAGAGCACTTGCGTAGGGAAACATCTACTGAACGTGATTTCAAATTGAGCATAGAACGCTCTTTTTATCTTACCCGTGGAAGCTCTTGTTTGGGACGTACGGGAAGAATAAGGCCCACCAACTGATCGGCTCGGAGGATTGCGTTGTGCTCCATACATTGAGCCTCTCCATGCTCACAAGTTTCGTATCTTCGTAAAACTTAAATCCCGGCGTTATCCATCGAGGTGTTGCTCCACTCTGGAAAGCTCATTGTTTCTTGTTCTCAGAGTAGAAAAAATTGGCACCTAGACGACATCAACGTGAATCCATGGACCGGATCCAATAATCGGCTGCTTACCAACGGCCACTAGACCATTCTCATTTGCCCATTCTCTGACTCCCGCGCCCACCCTACCGTAGCCCCAGTGCGGCCTGTCCTTTGGCTTTTTAAGCCCTCCTTGTATGCCTTCTTCCGTTCCTGGTGCTAGCAAAACAAAGACATAGCGGTGATATCCCGTCTTTGGCGGTGGTGTCGGTGGGAGGTAAGGCATGATCTCCTTGAATCCAGTTGCCTTGGTTTCCTCCGTGGAAAGGAGAGGCGAGAGCCACTCGAGAGCCCCGCCAAAGCTGGCAGACTGGAGAGGCAGTGTCAAGTTTGTGATAATCCAATGGCACATCTGCGCTTTTACAGGTTCCGCACGGGAAGTCGCATCCGGGTCGGAGAGGACGAGGGTATACGTCGTATTGCTTCTGAGAGTGCGAGTTGAGGCTATGGTCGAAGCGTCGATGCTAAAGACTGGCGGGCAGGTGACTTTCTTTGGTTTGATTTTGTTTCCCAAATCTACAATTTTGTGCCTCGATGCGTACGATAGCGTTACCAAGACTGATGGCTGGAAATCATCGAGAACTGCGAGGACATAGCATCAGCAGCTAATCAGGAACAAGCATTGTCTATTGCCTCCAGACGCAACATGGGTCGCGCCGGTTATGTGCGCTCTTCAGGCGGATGTAGACTTTGACTGTTAGAGTGGAAAGCGCCACAACTATAGAACCATTGGAGATATATTCACCGTCAGGAATGATTGCAGCTTTCACAAGAGCTTCGTGCACGCTTTCGCTTGCTCTAGCAAGCTGGTCATTGAAGGGATTTTGAAGGGGAATGACCCAGGCTCCACACAATTCGGTGACAATGGCCCATGCAAAGACGACGAAAGCGAAGGTCCCGGAACACATTCTGGTATCAACAAGAAGGCGCAAAAATCGGCTTTGCTGATTGCTTCAATGTGATATGAAAGCGCATTCACTATTACTCAATTTGAATGAAAGCGGCACCAGCGGGGATGGATGGAAACCCCATTCTCCGTTTAGGGCAGCGAGCCGAGGAGATATCTTTTAGCCTCCGCCAACAACTTTGTCATCAACAACAATTTGGCTTGTGAACCTTCTAGCGAATGAAATCGATGCATGTATCTATCCAATACCTGAATGGAAGTGAATAGACCAGAACTTGCCAGGCTCTGCAAGCAGAAAACGAAGGGCGACGAGTCGGAGGCGCACTGTGCCCGACAGAAGCATCTGATCAACTTCACATCAGTACTGGACGCCCCCGGAATCAAGAATTGACAGTGAAGATTCAACTATGTCAAGATCGAGCAAGAGGTGTCTGATAGGTGGTTTCTCGCATATGCACACCCTCGAACATTCTTTCTCTATTGGCTGCATGAGGAGACCTGGTGGTTTGGCATCCTAAAACCAATATGAAAAGAATTGTAGTCTGCTGCGATGGTAAGGCTATGCTTGGACTTCCGGACCGAGAGCTGAGATATATCAATGTATCCGTGCTGACGTATGCCCTTTAGGCACCTGGCTGGACGCCAGTACGGGTCTTTCCAAAGGGAAGCTGCCCATACCAAGCAACGTCACCCGAATCTCTGAAGCGATCAAGCCTGTGAGCTCCAGAGGCATTCAACAGATCGTATTTTACCAGGCCGGGATAGGGTCGACGGGAAATATCCTCAACCGCGTCATCGGAGGGTAATTACTTCCAGTATTGCTTACGGTCGAAGATTTGACTAATCGCAGTGCGGCGTCAGGGCTACGGCAGAAGGCTTGTCTACCAATATACGGGACGCTTATTCGTGAGTTATCTTTCCCAGTAGATTTCTTCCCTTGTCTTCTGGATTACGGAGGCTTGTCGCTGGACTATGATATTTGTGGAACCAGCTTGGCAGCTCACGTACGATCCTAACAGAGACGTGCTGACTCCGAGAGTTGCAAGGTTCATTTGCAATAACTATTCTACGGACGATGAGATCTTTCTCTTTGGATTTTCACGCGGAGCGTTCACTGCTCGGAGCATAGCGGGTCTCATAGCTGGTGTTGGGCTTTTGACGAAGGCTGGCTTGCCATGTCTCGCAGAAGTTTTCAAAGACTTCGAAAACCGTAGGGATGCAAATTACCAACCAGCGAATCCGGACATCCCCTTCCCGAACAAACCAAGTGCTTCGGATCCGAGATACGAGGAAGAACTTGAGAAGCGGGGTCTTACCAGACTTGATATCGATGTCAAGGCGGTTGGGGTGTTTGATACGGTTGGCTCGCTAGGAATACCACGCATCCCATGGCTTGAAAGACTGCGTTTGCAGACACGATCCACGAAAGAGTTTCTCTTCTACGATACGAACTTGAATGACCACATTGAGAACGCTTTTCAAGCGCTGGCGCTGGATGAACATCGGGCCTCCTTCTCCGTAAGAATTCACAGTGTCTAGTTAGTGAGCCTGTAAATAACGTAAATTAATCTACAGCCAAGTGTGTGGGCGAAGCCTCGCAACAATACAACCAACTTGCGGCAGGTATGTGTCGACATCTCCAGGGTTCATATACACCAAATTGACACAGAGAATTTAGACTTGGTTCCCTGGCGTGCATCAGAATATTGGTGGCGGATATCCCGATCAAGGCGAATCCAACATAACGTTGGCTTGGATGATGGCACAGGTCGAACCTTTCCTCGAATTTGACGAAGATTTCGTCCTGGATCAGTATGACCTAACTGAGGCTTACTATAAGAAATCTGGGCAGAAAACCAGGCCATGGAGTTTTGGCAAAATCTACCGGTCCATGACGGGGGTGTACATTCTTGGTGGGCGAAAGACCCGTACGCCGGTAGGTCTTCTGTTCAGATAATGTGGTTCCATGTCCCTGACCAAAAAGGGCTTATACTGCCAAGTTGACCAGGAAACGGGTGAGCCGACGGGTAAACCGCTCCGGGACACGCATGAGTATGTGCATCCTTCGGCTCGCTCACGAATTGTGCTCCGAGGACCAGGAGTAGAAGATGAAGGGAACTACGACTGCGAAGCCTTGGACCCTTACAAGTTAAAGTATATGGATGAGACGGCAGACAAACGACCGATTGCGTTTTGGGAGCTGCGTTCTCGCCGTAAGGGGTCTGGATCAAAGAAGGACTTACCAGAGAGTCCGCTGTGGGCATATGAAAAGGAACTTTTGAGGGAAAGTCCTCGGATGTACGACTTCATTTACGGAAAGCCTCGAGATTTGCAAGAGCGGTAGTATTGGTTGATTGCGTACATTTTTCGAGAGGGACTTAAAGTTCTTCCGGACTCGATTTTTTACCATCATCGATAGCAAAGGTCTTCGTAGAAGAGAGGAGCCTCGCGTCATGTGCTGGCCAGTTCCGTGACTTGAGCCATGTGAGACGTGGACGTGGATCCCAGTTCTTCTCCGTCCACCTCAGATGTAGCGATTAAAGGTGAAGATGTTACCGTGTTCCTGTGAATAAAGAGCCCCAATCATGAAGTCGATGAAAAACCGTACGGACTTCTAAGAGTGGCGTCGTATTAGTATCAAGAGCACTGAGGTATGAAACCCTAGGGCTAAATTTATGCGCCTAAATTTTTTGAATCCCTCGTAATCACGACTCACGGATGAGAGTGGAAACCGATGTTATGTATGTTAGCGATCAAATCTGCGCAGTGGACGTGTAATTTTCAGACCTTGGCCCAGTAAACAATGGAGCAAAATCTTGAAGTTCTATGTCTATATTCCCTCTAACGACCTCAAGGCTCAGATTCTAACCTCACAATCAGAATCGAAATCGAGAGACACCTGGGTCATAATCATCCGACCTTTCCTGACCTATTGCCTTGTTAAACACCTTTCCGAGGTACCAAGCTCGTGACTGCTGGGCGTGACGCGGTTCTCTACATACCCGACCACACTCCCCGAGTGCCATTCCATCGACGAGGACACGCAAAATGGCATCTCTCGGGGAGGATCTACTCGGTGTCGTCAATAAGTTGCAGGACTTGGTTTTCAATACGATTGGCAATGACTCCCTCGACCTGCCTCAGATTGTACCTAACCCCCGCTATCCCTGCAGGCGCATTGCTGTGGGGCCACGGCTGACCAGTCTCCAGGTAGTGGTAGGCTCTCAATCCTCTGGAAAATCCTCAGTGCTAGAAAATATCGTTGGTGTACGTTGAAGCTCCCATATCCCCGACAGAGTATCACTGACTGCTGATAGCGTGACTTTCTACCGCGCGGAAGTGGCATTGTAACGAGGAGACCGCTGATCCTACAGCTTATCAACATCCCTAGCGAGCGAGACGATAAGCCGGAGGGTGATGAGGTCCATATTCCTCATACAGCAGCCAGTGTGGCAGGGCAGGGAGAATGGGCCGAATTCCATCACATGCCGGGCCAAAAATTTCGGGACTTTGGGGAGGTCAAACGGGAAATAGAGAATGAGACTGCTAGGATAGCAGGGAGCAATAAAGGTATCAACAGGCAGCCAATAAATCTGAAGATCTACTCACCTCACGTCCTGAGCCTGACCTTGGTCGACTTGCCTGGGTTGACAAAGGTACCTATTGGAGACCAACCCTCGGATATTGAGAAGCAGACAAGGAATTTGATATCAGAGTACATCGCTAAGCCAAACAGTATCATACTGGCTGTGTCTCCGGCAAATGTCGATATCGTCAATTCAGAAGCACTTAAGTTGGCCCGTCATGTGGATCCGATGGGCCGTCGAACAATCGGCGTGCTCACCAAGATAGATCTTATGGACCACGGCACTAACGCTCTGGACATATTATCCGGCCGAGTCTATCCTCTCAAGCTTGGGTTTATTGGGGTGGTCAATAGGTCACAGCACGATATACAGGGTAATAAATCTTTGGCAGATGCGTTGAAGGATGAAGCGGACTTCTTCAGGCACAACCCTGCTTATCGAAATATGGCAAACCGCTGCGGGACCCATTTTCTGGCGAAGAGTCTCAACAATACCTTGATGGCTCATATCCGAGACCGATTACCAGACATCAAAGCAAGACTCAATACCTTGATGGGCCAAACACAACAAGAGCTCGCCAGCTATGGCAACATGCAGTTCAGTGGAAAGGAGCACCGGGGCTCTCTGATCCTACAACTGATGACACGCTTTGCGTCCTCGTTCATTTCATCAATAGACGGAACGTCGATGGAGATCTCTACTAAAGAACTTTGTGGAGGTGCAAGGATCTACTACATATTCAATTCTGTCTTCGGTAATTCATTGGAAACGATCGACCCTACAACAAACCTCTCCGTCCTTGACATACGAACTGCAATCCGTAATTCCACCGGTCCTCGACCCAGCCTCTTCGTCCCCGAGCTCGCCTTTGATCTCTTGGTCAAGCCACAAATCAAGATGCTAGAGATACCTAGTCAGCGCTGCGTCGAACTCGTATACGAGGAGCTAATCAAAATATGTCACACCTGTGGTTCCACCGAGCTCTCGAGATTTCCGCGACTCCAAGCGAAACTTATTGAGGTTGTGTCAGACCTCCTTCGTGAACGATTAGGTCCAGCATCCAGCTACGTGGAATCCCTCATCTCCATCCAACGCGCCTACATCAATACCAACCATCCCAATTTCCTTGGCGCAGCGGCAGCAATGTCAACTGTGATACAGAACAAGCAGGAAAAAGAGAAAAAGGCGGCGGCAGCCGAGGAGAGAAGAAAAAGGGAAAAGAGGAGGATGAAGGAGTTATCGGGCGGTATGAATGGCACGGAGACCCCCGAGGACGAGGAAGAAGCCATGGACGACGTAAAGAATCTACATACACTGCCACACCGAGGTCACATGGTCAAAGGCAGCCGAAGTATGTCTCCCGCTATTGGCCGAAATGGTGAGAATGGCCATAATAACATTGCTGCATCGATAAACGGACGATCAGGCTCACCGCCAAAGTTCATCGGTGCAGCAGCAGGAAATACGCGCGACTCGTTCCTCAACTACTTTTTTGGCAAGGAGGGTGGACTGCCTTCGGCTGGTGGGATCAATGCAGTAGGCGGTACAGCCGCAGCAGCAGCAGCTGGGAACCGCCACGTGAGCCACAGTGAGCCCAGTTTCAGTCAGAGTATCCGAAGAGGCGAGGCCAGGCATGTAGAGCGAGCACCACATGCGCAACCAGCATATAATCAGGACGACTACGAGCTAGCAAGGTCAAGTCAGGGCTACAATGACTACGATTCTCAATTTGTACGTCCCCTTTTCACTTCTCGGTTAGGGTTTCCGTAAGTGGTATGATTCCACCACTAATCAGAAGCCTTAGCCCTCTCAAGGCGATCCCGAACTCAACGAGCGCGAGGCCCTGGAAACCGAACTCATCCGTGCCCTCATCTCTTCCTATTTCAACATCGTCCGCGAAACGATCGCTGACCAAGTGCCTAAAGCTGTCATGCACCTGCTCGTCAACCACAGCAAAGACGTCGTGCAGAACAGGCTCGTAAGCGAGCTCTACAAAGAAGACCTCTTTGGGGATCTGCTATATGAGGACGATGGGATCAAAGCGGAGAGGGAGAAGTGTGAGAAGTTGCTTGGTATGTTGTCACGGCCCGAGATCGTCGACAAGACCATTATGCTAATGGGACCCGCAATTTAGGCACCTACCGCGAGGCTGCCAAGATCGTCGGAGAGGTGCTGTAGAGGGATTTGTGATGTACTTTTAGTTTGGGAATTTACTCTTTCGCAGAGTGATCTAGGCGTTGGTCTCCGCTTACTCTCGCAGTGGCGGCTTGCATTCATGAGGTCGTCCATTGCTGTTTCTATATTCAATAGCCCAATCGACGTACTTTGGGGGTTACAACAAACTTGTACATGTCACCTCCGTGGGGCCTCTTCTGCGAATCTTGCTGCTGTCGTGTATCACATGCATGGGAATTGACGTAGATTGGCTGATACTACTGTCGATGAAAACCGTAATTATCGCGCTCCAGGTAAGGGGGGTTTACGCAGCTCTCCCGTCTACCATGCCGTCCGTAGGGTCTTCGATCAAGATGGATGAGTCTGAACAAGATTGATATTTAGAGAAGGGAAAATTTTATCTATCCCTCTTCTTGCAGTGTTGCAGACTGCTGCACACGTTGAAGTACATATCGACGCGCCGTCCTAACCATGGGTATCTCGATGTTAGTCATGCCTCTACGCCGTTCAAATGCTATCCAAACGTTGCTCGATCGCTCAACTGCCGCACTATTCACGTCTTTACCTTCCTTCTACCCTTCTTCCCAATCCTCTGACCCTCGAAAGCCCAAATACTTGTACTCCCAAAGCAAAGCACTGCGCCTACAAGGACGCCTATTGGTAGCTTGTTGCCGAAGAGCCAGAGACTCACGCACAGACTGACTAGCTTCCTGACGTTGAGTGCGATGGAGACCCCGAGCGCGGAAGTCCTGGCACTCAGGGCGTTGACCCCTCGGATGCACGCAAATTGCGTCCCAGCGTTCAAAACGAGGTTGAAGACATGTTTTGGAAGCACGACCCCGAGAATGGAAGGCGTAAGTGCTATCGGCGGGAATCGAATTTCGTTCGAGCCGAACGTTGCATTGGTCTTGGAATACAGGAGTTGGGACAGAGAAGGCGAAATTTGAATGGGCTCCGAGGAGACAAGTTTCTTGAACTGTTCGAGGAGCGAAGGAAAGAAAGGGTAGAACATAGGGATCGAAAGGTAGTGCTGGTAAAAAAGGTTTTCATGCCAATGCCTGCCGTATGTGGCGTACGTGAGCTCGGTGTAGATTCCCATGATCGCAGAGAGTAGTTGGGCGACGGCGAGGATCACCAGTCCGGTGATGAATTCGGAATCTATTCTGGTGCTGGAAATCGACTTTGTTTTCCCCTGTATTTTATCAATGAGTGCTTCGCCCTGGTGAATGCGCTACGAGAGGAGGAAGTTGATGCTTACCTTGGCTTGAGCGTCTGCCATAGCCGCCACACCGATGCCAGCGGTGAGCATTGCAACACTAAAGACTAAGATTGGTTGAGCATGAGCCACATAATTGCGTGTCGTCATCAGCACCGACTCACTTTGCATACTAGTATAACGTTTGCCCCAAACATAGCCAACAAGCATGGTCATGACACTTCCTCCGCTTCGCAAGATAATATGCACCGGAACCGAAATGTTGTAGCCGAAGGCGAAATTGTTGAGCATATTGACAGCGAAGAACATGAATGCGCTTAGACTCAATCTAGTCAACGGTGTTCGGCGTCGCTTGAGGAAGAGTGGTGGACGGCGAGCGGAGAAGTAAGAAGGCCATGCAATCAGAGCTGTGACAACGAATTGAACGAAGGTGATTAGGAGGCCTTTCATGATTGTCAGGTCATGTCGGTCGGAAGCTGCGCAATTTAACATCCGACGTACCGCTCTCTGGCTCCCATCTGATGGGCCCGACGTCAGCGAAAGTAAACGAGAATGGTGGTGGAGTGAGGCACTCACTTGATGATTGATTCCAAGGCGAACACCTCGGTCACGTTAACTTAAATTGGCCGAGATGCTGGCGGTGGTCTTGACTTACGTTGGAACAGCAGCCTCCAAAAATGAGACCGACAATGCCAAACCAATTGATCAAAGGCGGCAGGTAGATATGTATGATCGCTGCCGAGGTGGCCAGGCTCCACGGCGCATCGTTATCTTTTCCTGCATTCCCTTCCTGAGGCGTTTGAGCAGCACTGATCTCTCTGGCGCGGGAGGAAGGACCATGGACAGTGCCATGGGTGGAGGATTTCATGCCTGATGGAGGGTTTGCGGAGCTTGTCAGCCTTTACTCGCCGAGATGGACGTCTATTGGGGTGTGAATGATGAGGGTTCACGTCCACGTCCACGTTCACGTTCAAGCCAGGATGATGGATTCTCCCTATGGAGTAACAGTTGATTGAAATGGAACATTGACTCACCAATGGGGTCTTCCACTTTGCAAGGCGCTACCGAGTACTGAGATTCTCTATGAGACCCGACATCAATGGTAAGAATGATACGAAGGTCTGCACCAAAAGTCCTAGACATGCCAAGACTCTTCTCGGATGATGGATCGGGTGGGTTACCTGAACAATGCGCTCAAACTAGGGCCAGAGTCCCGAAGCAGCCTCTAAAAGACCCCTTGGAGCTTTCTGCTACAAGGTCATTATCCTCTTGGTGTAGACCTCCGTAGTGTCGTATAGAGCTCGTGGGGCGTCTACAGGAAGCCGGCTATAAGTATCCCGGTACCTGACATCACGCTAATTCGTATGCTCGTGACTCTCCTTACAATTCATCTACACGAGTGGGGATATTGTAGAAGACTGGGACTGGTAGCACAAAGTGAGTCGACTGGTTGGAGAATGCTGTGTCTACGAGTTACCTGTTCCAACACTATAGCCCCCCTCGATCATCGCTCTCAATGCATCATTACCACCGTAGAGATCTTGCAGATATCGGGATGCTGTTAGTCATTATACCCAGGGAACATCAAGCCACGCCTTGCACCGCCCGTCCTATGCTTCAGAACACCGCCTTCTAAATGGGCTGATTCACGTCGCGTCTATAGGTCCTGAGACTGTTCGTGCCTGCCCGGTCCAAGTTCAGTGGTTCATCCATAAGAAAGGATGGATGTTGGCATTGCATGTGCATGTATTCAATAATCACCGCATGTACTGCCAGAAGCCGCAATGATTATGGAAGCAGTAGTTGCTTACAATGCCGAAAATACAAAAAGCTAGGTTTCACTTTATTAGTCTTCAGGGCGCAGCGCGAATTGAATGGGTCTTTTGCTTACATTGTTTGTAGCTGCAATGGCTATACTATCTTCGAAAGGATGCCAGCTCATGTGCAGAATCTTTTTGTTGAAGTCAATCTGGTCTGCATCCGTCTCCTTCTTCATCCGGCCCCCTTGACCTCCTGCTCCTGCTGCTGGGCTGCCTGCTCTAGAGTTGCCCTTCTTGTTCGAAGGCCCGTTGGTGGGACTTGTAGACGAGTTGATCGGTGTAGGTACACCAATCTTCTTTTGCTTGAAAGCCGACTTGTCAGCTTGAAGCACGACCTCCGTCTCCCGTTCTGGATCGGATGGGTAGATCATGAAATTGTTGTTGTAACTGCCCGTCATTACATTCTTCGCATCGCCGGAGAAAACGACCTCGAACTTGTCAAAAATGCTGTCATTCTCATACGTATCACACAGGCGAGGTCGTAGGTGCTCGTGGATCGGAATGGTCTTGACAGGAGTCCGCTCCATGTTGACGTCCCATATCTTGACCGTCAGGTAGTCGCGGGACAGGATATAACGACCGTCGTGGGAAAACCGTACATCAGAGATGGATGATATTATCTCAGAAAAGAAGGATCGCGCGGATGGGTCTTCCTCTTGCTCGAACTCTGAATTGTCTGGCATTAGCTCTCTTTCCACCGACTCACGGTAATTCGGTGAACCTACGCTTGGCATGCTGATCGCATAGAGCGTTTTCGCGCATATCAGCCAGCTTGATTGTGCCTTTTGAACTGGCGTACATGAACCAATTGCAGCTTTGTGGGTGAAATTCGGCAGCCGTGATCACCTCCGTCAATTCTTCCATATTAGTAGGCTTGATGTCGACGATGTTGAAGCTTTGGTCTTGTATATTAAGGTTCCATAAGTTTATACGCAGGTCGTCACTGCTGATAAAGGTCTCTCCATCGCTGTTGACTGATATGCTGTTGATGTGGTAGGCGTGTGCGTTTGCATAATTTCGACGAGGAACAGCAGCAACAACGGTGTCATGATGTGTAAGACGAGGAAGTTTGAGTGACGAAGCATCGCGAAACGAGACATTCGGATTCGGTCGTGGTGGGCCACCACCTCCTCCTATAGCACCCCCCGGAGTGAGATCATGTGAAAGATTGTTCTCCGCCACCACCTTCAACGACTTTTCGAAGACCTTCCATAGCTTGATTGTTTTGTCATTGGTTGAGAGGAGGTAATGAGAGGCATTTTGTCTCTTGCACCACTTGATCTTGTTGATCTTCTCTTCTATCTCCAAGGATTTCAAGTAATCGAACTCGGGCTCATGAGACTGAAACTCGGTGTGGAATTTGTACTCGCAGGTTTTCTTCTGCCAATGGTCAGCTCCTCCGAATGCATCGTGAAGACCTTTGAGAGTCCCCGGCGCTTGGGATGTGACGGACCGATTCGTTCCTTTCAAAGAGCACAACCCGTCCACCCTTGTCACCAGTCGCTAGATAATTGCCGGTGTGGTCGAACTCAACAGTTGATATGATGTCCGCTGGCGTGAAATATGCACGTCAGCAAAGCCGTGCAAAAGGTGGTACAATCTTCGAGTGGTTTGGGCTAACCTTCGGTTATGTCCTCAACGTCACCTTTATCGCCGAAACACCTAGATTTAAGATTCAGCCAGTGGTCAACCTCTGGATCGTCTGTATTCTCGGGCAATGTTCTCTCTATCATGATGTCTTTGCTTCGCGAATATTGGGTTGTAACGCGTAGCACAGAGCCGTGAAAGACAACATCGGAGGACAGTGGTTCGCTTCAACACCGAAAATCGAGCACTTACTGGGTAAATTTCCATGTTGGCTGAGTGGGCTCCTCAGGAGCAACCATGTTCTCGAGTCCTCCTCAGTCTCGCCGCAGCTGCACTAATTGCTGCGACCCTCCACAATTCTGCGGCACTGTGCCTGATCTCTAGAAATATGTCTGTTCCTAGTAAATCTGTACTATTTCGAACTGCAGCTCCAATTTGGCGGAATCGTGTTGGGGTGATGATGGGGAGTAGAATGTGAAGATGTCAGGGTGGAAGCTAGGCGCGTGGGGAAATCTGCCTAATGCCTAGACCTGACTATTATTCTTTGCTGGACCTTCTCAGTAGATGGTCTGGCAGCACTATCATCTTCTTGCACTCACTCGAGTGCAGCGGTGATTCTGAGGGAGGTCAAGGTAGCAAACAAACCGAATGAAAGGAACACCGGCGAGTTTGGAGTTGTGAACGGGACAATCTGAGCGCCAAGGCCGATCATGAGCATCCCAAAATGCCAGAGTGCGTCACCTTGAGGCCGAGTGGAGCAGAGCCTCAAACTTTACCAGGAACTTCGTTTATGTCAAATATTCTTCGTTTCTTAATCTTTGTCTATCAGCGTCCTCGATCCCCTCCGAACTATGGAACCTGACTGAAAGCATCACTTCCACTACCATCTCCTGAGACCACCTCCAACCGAACAAAAGCATGAACCTTGAAGTTCAACCTTTTTACAAGCATCCCTACATCCGATGAGGTCTCTTCTCCAGGCCGAGTTTCCAGTTAACCATCTACAGTGAGGGACCTCTCCCACATGATTGTGTGTTCTTTCGAATTAAAGTTGGATACCGTGGTCCCCTGATCGGATCTCCAACATTGATTTCATATCAGAAAGCCGAAATCTTGGAAGCCATGTACCGGCAGAGGCGGACAAATGATATCAGGAAAACATCGGCCCAGAAACCTGCCCAGGAATCAGAAGTAGCCGCTTCCTTGCCCCAACGAATAGAAGAATCTGCCGCTGGACTGCTAAAAGGGTCCTTTGGGCTGCCACCGCCAAGAGCTGTCATTGGCGCCATAGCTTCACTCAGCCCAGATAATACCAAAGCTGGTGCGTCATCTAGCTCAACAATCACAGGCGAGTCTTCTCTGGCGTTCAACCCGTCAGCACAATGTGAACAAGCCACTTTGCACCACAGCGAATCGTTTCGTTTGAGAGAAAAGGGTGGCGAAACCGAAATCCACGGTCAGATTGCCTTCGATGAGTTTCTCGCGGGGTCAAACGAACTTGAGCATGAGCCAGATTCGGTGCAGGATCACCCTGCGTCGAGTAGTGACCAGCGCGGGGGCATTGCTGCGGAGATAGCAGAAGATGCTCTGCCCCAGGCACAAGAAAGGGGCGCCTGGAAAGTACAGGACGAGGATCAAGAGTTTACGGTCCATAACAATGACGGCGCTGCTGTCGTAGCTCTACTGTCAGATTTGGGATTTGCGGTGGACGATGAGCCCAGCAGTACACTTCATGTAGAAAGTGACGGAGCGGAAGGACAAAGCTATGAGAGAGTACACAACGGGAAAGAGCCCGCTCAATCCGTTAAGCATTCATGTCCGTGGAACCGTTCTGATCTTATACCTGATTTTGGTGCTCTTTCGAATCTGGGTCATGCCTTTCTGGCAACTCGACAAGGCATGTATGAAGAGGAACGTTTCCTGGAATCAAGGGTTGGACAGGTTCACCCCTGGATGGACATACTAGATAGATACCACGATGAAGTATGGGGCGACATGTTGCCCATGGTACATGAGGCTCGCGACGAGTTGGAGCTAAGGAAGGAAAAGCAAATTTGTCTTGAAGACGGCCCTGCGGTTCGACGCTTGAAGATGGTTCTGCAACATTTTGATGATCCCAGGAGTCGTTGAGGAACAGGTATCGCTTTTGTGGTCAGTCCATTGATCACCCATCTTGTGCATTTGTACATACCAAGAAGTCATCTCGTGGACAGGTATTCCTGCGCCAGAATCCAATATGGATCGGAATTGTGAAAGACGTCTCACTGTACGGCGGCCGCCGTAAAAGGATATCATGAAATCTTCTCAACAGGTGTTCCCATTTTCTTAGAGATCTTGAGAACCCTCTCGTACGTCCACATCGTGATCGCACTGGCTGGCGCAGACTTGACCAACCCCACGCCCAGCCCGCGATACAATCCTCTCCAGCCCTCTCGAGCCATGATTCTTTTCCCTGTCTTAAAAACTCCCTTGCCATAAATCGGGATTGTTCCTCCAATGTAACGTGCTCTCGTCGGCCCTTGCACTTGTAGGCGTTTCCTGATCAAGTCTAATGGGAAAACTCCTGTCTTCGCTAACACACTAGCGAGTATCCCCGCAGTAGCATCACCGGATCCAAACGGGAGAGATAACGATGACAGTGGCGGTCGGAGAGCCTCATAGGCGCTGAAGAACAAACCCATGTAAGGCACGACTTGGCCTACTCCAGCTCCCAACCCTTGAAAAAAGCCTTTTGGCCCCTCTTCACGCCAAATATCGCGGATAGCTTCTCGTAGGCTAGCATAGACCCTGTCTGGCCCTTGGGCAGCAAATCGGGTGCGGAGGAGGTCTAAAGGGTATGTGAATGTGGTTGCTGATGCCCCGGCAACAGCACCGGAGATGAAGGCTTCGACCTCACTTTGAAGTTCCAGAGGACGAATTATTGTGGTAATAGCACGATAAACGGAGAACTGTGCGGCACCATAGTTTATATACAGAAATGAAGCTGCGATATTGCCCTTCCATAGAGCCTACTCCGCGACAACAGTCAGTGACCGCCGAGACTTTCCATACCTGTATCCGGACCTACCGAGATCCCCTCATCACGAACGATGTTCTTGAACGTATTGCTCATACCATAACGTGCAGCTCTTACTGGGTCCCGGATTGAGAACGGATCGGAGAGAGAATGGATCTGGAGCTGCAGCCGTATTTTGAGGACATCGAGAGGGGCTGTACAGGACCTATATGACTCAGCTATCAGTTCGCTTTAAACGTGGTAGTCGTAAGCCTCTACCTGGAGACAAGGCCCGCAATTGCTCCAGCCGTGAGTACTTGAAGTCGAGATCCCTAACCAGTTGATGAGCATTGCATCAAGAAATCTGGTCAGTTTATACTATGTACCTCATCCTTCAGGTGTTCCCCACCTCCCGACATCTAGCCTTGCGCTCTCAGGTGCCTGTCAGTGTTATGCTTACCGGAAAGTCGCGAAGCTGGAGAATACTTTATTAAGTCAATATCGCGCTTATCGCGGCAAAGATTTACCCTAATGCCATTGTGCCTCTCTTTACTATGTTTCAGATTCACGCTGTTTGAGTATCTCATCAGGATCTCCTAAATCATGGAGGCCGCCCATCTTCATACATGCCATGTTTCCTCATAGCCGCTTGATCCCGTCAAAACTCAAGTAGCGCTCCCACCTCAAGTGCCCATTGGTTCCCTCTGAGCTTCTGGCGCCGACATACCTCCTTGTCCTTTAGGAGCCACTTGGTATTCCAAGAAAAAGTCCGGATCACTGTCCAGCTCTTCTTTCACCTAACTCGTCTTAGCAGTCATACTGTAAAAGCTTTTTTTTCACTTACTATGTCAAGACCTCCAACGAGTTCTCCCTTTAGATACAGCTGTGGAAACGTGGGCCAGTCAGACTGTTCATGGTTTAGCTTCATCCCATGTATTAATTACATCCACCTCACCCAGATCTTTAACCCTTGCCTGACTTCTTCATCTGCAAGGATGCTATGACCAGTCAGCACTAGACCACGAAAAGAACTCGAACAATTTCGAATCTCCTTACTTGAAGAAGCCGTATCTCACCCCCTTCTCCCTCAGTAAACCCACCAACTGTCTGCTGAAGCCGCATTGCGGTGTGCTAGGTGTACCTTTCATGAACAGCATAACAGGCGCGGCCTTTACCAGCTCCCCCAGCCTCTGGTCCAGTTCCTCTTTTCGAGCCTGCGTGGACGACATCTCGGGCGCGGTTGCAGCGTCACCGCTATCCGGCGCATAGCTACTCAGGTCCTTGGCCTTGTCCGTCTGCTGACCCTTCTGTTCTCCATCTTCCACTCGGATAGCTTCCAACGCAGGTGGCAGCCCGAGTTTCCCGGTGTTGGCCCCTTTTCCAGCATAACGCTCGACCGCATCCCGTACCCTCGCAGCCTCGCTTCCACTGATGCTCTCGAGCACCTTGCCATCTTGTTGAATGACCAAGAATGGTACAGCTGTAACGTCGTAGGATTCAGAGATGTCTGGCAGAGCCTCGGCGTCAAGACTGAGGAATGAGATGACTGGTGGTGACTGTGGCGGATAGGATGAGGCAAGGGTTTCGAGGATCAGATGCATCTGTTTGCATGGGGCTGCCCATGGCGTGTGAAAAGCAATGACAGCTAGGGCGGTTGATGGGAGGGAGGAAATGCGTGAGTGGAATGTAGAATAGTCGGCAATATCTGTGATGCCAGACATGATGAATACCAAAGAAATGAAGAGGATCGCAAGGCAAAGGCGTTTCAGCTCACTGTAGTCCTGTGTGCTGCTCTTTTCTGGGATGACAACGTGAAGGATACAAAACACTCAGGAATGAGAGTGATTAGAGAATGTGCCGTGGGTCCTTAAGAATTATCGCGAGTGCAACATGATCTTATTAAACGGGAAACAGATATCAAACATCCAGAGCCGCGATGACGCCATTTTATGAGCTGCCGACAAACGGCAATCGATCAACGTCCGTAATGCGCTAGTTGTATTTTATTTGCCGATTGTAGACTACTTTTCATCTGTGTGATCTCTACTCCCCATTCCTCATTTTAATATCTAGATGGGACGTGATACAAATGGTCTCTTGCCAACAGTACTAATTCAGTCGCTCTGAGGCTCGTCCATGTTGAACCAAGCTGCTCGACATTCCACCGCTTCCTTCCTGACTTGTCTCTTTGGATCATCTAGGACATTCAATAGGCCTCCAATCACTTCGTTTTTGTAAGGAAGCAGAGTGCTACCCTTTGCGCGTCCAGGGAATGTCCGCAAGCAACGCAGCGCATTATGCCTTACATGAACAGAATTGACCTCAAGAAACGTAACACATTTGAGAAGCCTACTCACCAAGCTACCGACATGTCCTTCGACAGTTTGGGGTTTCTCTTGGCTCACGATCGTTAGAGTCTCTATGGTCGCTGCTTTCACGTCAGAGTCCTCAAGATCCAGACTTTGCAGCAGAAGTGGAAGAATCGTATCAATATGTGGCATAACCACTTCTGTAGGAATATGCTTCAGAATTCCTGACAATGCAATGAGGTAATTTGACTTGATTGCAGGGTTCGCGGTTCGAAACTCTTTGGCGATATTGGGCATGCAGACGCTGAAAACCTTTTGCTTTGCAAGCAATCTGATTTGGGCACCATTGTCCTTTGAAAGGACCTCATCTGGCGCGAGAAGCAGTCCGAACCCACGCGCACATGCAATGCCGCACTCTTCGACGGATAGTAGATTCAGTAAGCATTCGAGTATCTCATCCGTATAAGTAAGTCGAAGAATGAGCCCCTTTGCGACCCAGAACACAGCTCGTGCTGCATTTTCGGATGCACCTATGTTTCCGGACAATCCGGAGACGAGATTTTTCAAGATCCCACGGACGCAGTCCGTTTCGTGCGGTAATAGAAACTTGTTTGTCAAAAGACCAATCTGTCTCAGGATGGCTTGTCGTATTGGCGGCACGTCCTCCGAAACAGCGAGCCTGACCAGCTCGGCAAGGATTGTATTTATTGGGTTAGCGCCTAGATCTGCAAATTGCAGGGAGACCTATCTCTGTGAGTGAAAGCAAGCATCGTGAGAAGGGTCGAACTCACCGAGTGCCTCACGCCTGCCATCAAAGAAGTAGAGAGTATCATTGTCGACCTTTGCAGCTTTGGTGTACTTTCTCTGAAGGGAACAGGTACGAAATTGGCTTCGTCCACGAACAAGGAGTAGACCTGAAGCGCCACGGATTTCTGTTTGTGCTCATTTAGGGCACGAACGATCATCATGGCCAAACGGGCCAATATCTCCAAGGTGGGTTCCTCATTTAACGCTGTTGTTGGGACTTTGCCAGTACTTGCCAGCACTACTCGGCTAGTGAGGCCTACCACTATCCTTTCGTGGTAACTGCTCAGATTCGGATCTTGGTCGAGGTTTCGTTGACTAAGCACATACTGTATTGTTGACAAAATTGCCTGTGGATATGCGGAAGACCCATCCTTTTGCAACACAACGTCCAATCTGTTCAGCAGACGCCGAACAAGTGTATCGGCGACATATTTTTCCACGCTCAGCTGCGCCAGACCCTCCAATGTAAGCAGATAACTCTGGTCATGCGATGGGCTTGAGTCGGGTAGTTTTGCCATGAACGCCGGGAATGTGATGTCCATGATAAGGTTAGGCTTGATCCTGGAAAGCTGGACCAGAGCTTGGATTGCCTCCTTTTTCAGATCGTCTTTTACACTTGCATCTTCCAAAAGGACGATCTCATCGAAATATTGAACAACCATACCGATCTCGTTGTCCTGCAAATATCTGCCTAGAAGACACAAGCGGAGCAAACCTCTCAACGCTACTATACGGAACGATACTTCATCTGCTGCACTACTCATTAAAGCCTGGCTGCTCAATTCGAAGATCCGCTCTTTAAATGGTCCCAAGGGATTCTCTACTTGCGTTGTCGGGGCTGGTCTACCTGGCGTTCCGTATACTGCTATTGCAGAATCGAATATCTGGACTAAGACCTCTAGGAGCGCTCTTTGCTTCGCAATGCTGTCGGCATCCTGGTAAAGGGTCATCAAAGGGGGAACAACAGCTTTGACGACAAGGAAGAAGGTGACTGGCGATGCTGTACCCAACGCACTGAGGATCTGACCTGCAGGTTTGGCTTTTTTGTGCTGTGGTTCTTGGAGCTGCTCGTTACACTCCTTCGTAATCGGTCGCAGGTACCTGGCCAAAGGCGTCTTCGGATCTGTGGAGACCGATGCTTGACTGAGTCTGGTTGCTATTGCTTGTAATGAAACCAATGCTTCTTCTGCTAGGTCTTCATCTTGGACATTCAAAATCTCGAACTTCAGAGAATCCCATAGCGACATTGAGTAATTTGAGACAGTGGTTATCCCGTAAGAAAAGACACAGGCTGTGATTGTTTGAAGGACATCTTTCTGAGGAGTGTTAGATACCGGCTTTGGAAAGGGGTAGCTGACACCTACCTTGACATTCGGGGATGTAGAGTCGAGCTTGTCAATCAACTGAGGAAACGCGTAGGGAGCAAAGTACCCTGATGCAGCAATGCAATCTCTCAGCCGATTTTTCAAGTCTTGTGCAGTAATCCCGTAGGGATCATCTGGGGGTGGTCGAAAGGTGATAGGGAAGTAGCAGAATACCGAATCGAATAAGATCTAGATGAGATAAGTATATTTCCCAAGCCCATCAAGGTGAGACAGACTTCAGCGTTCGCAGATATATCCCACTCTACCATGACAACTTTGAGTATCGAAAAGATGACCATCAGATTTCTCGGGTCCTTCTCGCCACTAACGAGATCTGTCATGCCAACAATGGACTCATTGCCCAGCTCTTTGAGCGCATTGCGATGGTTCAACATCAAGTCGTTTAGCAGCTTCAGTATCTGTAGCCTTTGAGCTTGCGGACGAATCTGCAGGTCCTGAAAATGCTCGAGCATCCTACGTGCATGTTAGTCCGCGACAGGGTCTTTGAAAACGCTACGCAGCTGATGGAGGTCGTTGGCCATGAGGTCGCGTGCTTTGAAGCCTTGTCCGCATGCGCCACGCCCAGGAAGACATGATGATCCACTTACTCACGCTCTGAAAGTCATCACTGCCAGATCCTTGTTGAATCTCCCTAAAGCTTGGAGCTTGCTGAGGCCATCGATGGCGCCTCCATCCTCAATGCGATCACAGAGGAATTGGCACAGCACATGTGTTTGCTGCCGTGAGAGGAAGGTCGGACTTAAATGGCCGATGATTTGCGAGAGGTAATCAATTACCCTGGCGCGTATTGTAGGGTCTTCATCGTTGATGTATTCACCCAAAGATTGAACGGCCTCGATCAGTGTCAATTGCTTTGACTCAAGGGCTGAACACATCAGCTTGGGTTGGGCGCAATTGTCTAGGGTAACTTGCCTCTCGCAGCATCTTGTGCTATTCTCAGCGCTTTTTCTCTATTAGCATGAACATTGAGCAGGTACTGCTGAACACTAGACATTGCTCTGATGGATGCATATAACCGAACGGTCGGAAAGTTGAGGCGTAGATGGTACTCTACGGAGTCTAGTATCACATATCAAAGCAAGGTACCTTGGCAAGTACTACGGTGTTCTGGGACTTTCCTGAAATGCTTGAGCTAGAGTTGAGTGGTTTGTGCTAATTGCAGTGAAGCCTGAAAGAAGGACCCGCGTAAATGTTTTTCCGGCGGCCAGCTCGAGACCAACCTGTACGTGGTGCTGGCTACGAACCCTCTACTTATTAGGGGAGCCAATAGGTCTCATCCTCCTCCTTCCGCTAACCCAGCATATCGCTAAAATCGGATCTCTTAGAGCCCTTCTCACCTTCGATCGATCGCCTCCTCCCTTACGACAATATATCTATCGAATAGTCTAAGATAGGCTACCGGGCCTCGTCCCCCGATTTCTTCTTTTAGAAGATAATTTTAGAATATCGATATCTCTTTTCTGAATGTTTAGTATAAGGTTCTTGATGTTTCGAATATACTCGACTCTTAATAACGTTAGATGGAGGAAATTTAGGGGGTAACGTTATTACTGTAGAATAGATTAGATTCTCTTTTACATCTAATTCGGATCTCTATGAACCTTTAAGAACTTGTTAGTGGGCCTCGGCCTACGAGTGGTAGATATATAAAGAGAGTATCGGAGGCTAAGGTACTCTCGAGGATAATTCCTTATTGTAAAAGAGGAACTGATTAATGTTACTCTAAGGGCGCTGTATGGACGATAGAGCCGTTGGGCTAGATGGAGCTATACCATTAGGCAAACGGTGTGCCTCGCTATTCTATACAGAGGCTCCCCGTACACCTCTACTTTAAAAACAATAAAAAACCAATTTACAGTCCAAGTAAATGTTTTTCCGGCTACTCTTTAACCTCGTCTAGTTCTCCGTTCCTTCGCTCGCCTCTCGAGATTCGCTCTCTCATCGGCTGTAGACAATAAAGCTGAACCTACGTCTTGTAAGGTGGTTTTAGCTAGCATGGTCGCGAAAGATCTGTTGACAGGGGTTTCAAAGGGACTTTTGAGACTGGGAGAGACTCAGTTACTCGTGGGCTTTCTTGCAAACAGTGAAAACACGGATCCAGCTGCTCGCAAATATGTCGAGTGGACTGACCGCACCTTTCGAGAAAAGTGAGAATGCATGTTTGTACTACATTGTTTGGAAGCTTGGCTGGTTCACTTTGTTCCCTAGGTATCTTCTGACATTGATGACCCAGCGGCTTCAAATTTGAACTTCGATGGGTTGATCGGGAAGATTTTGAAACCAACGTTCTAGCAGCGAATGAAAGTGGTGGGGTAGATGGCATCATTTGTGTACTACTCCATCTTTGGCAACCTTCAGGACCGCTACCTGCAGGCTGCAGTAGATCACAGACCTTAAAAAAGATGTCGAGGGTCTAGGCCATGGCTGTAATCTCAAGCTGTGCCACAATGAGCGTTTCCTTGATGAAGATATGAGTCAAAAGAGTCTGTTACCCTGTATCCCACTTGCATTTTTAAAATTTCTTAAATACTTGAGAAGGTTTACAACAGCATTCTGCCACACGGGAAGAGGCTCTTCAGCAGGTCTATTACTGTGGTCAATAGGAGTGAGACGTTCGGTCGACCATTGGCTGCCTTACTTGCTAACGACGGAGCTTGCATGTACAGTGTCGATACTACAGGGGTACAGCAATTCATACGAAGGGAAGGAATCAGGAAAAGCAGGCACGAAGTGGTGGAAAAGAGGGGTGAGAGTTAGAGAATTGCGTGCCTCGTAGGTTATGATTCTTGTTAGATTACTTCCCTATCATGACCTAATATGGAATCTAGAGACACAATATGGATAGCGTTTTCTCCTCAGACATGTCTCGTAGCTCACTCGTCTTCCTTGACAGGGATATATTAACTCTGATAACGTCAAGTCAGTGATGTAGTCATCAGCGGTGTACCAGATAATTCGTTCAAGCTTCCAACCAGACTACTCAGAGAGGGAGCAGTGTGCATCAATTTCTCAATCGAGAAGGTTGGTGACTCGCCACCGTGGCTGAAGTATCAATCAAATATCCTCGACAAGAAGAACTTCGAAGGCGTTGTCAAAGACAAAGCCTCCATTTACGTTCCGGCAATCGGGAAGGTCACAATCGTAATTCGTAATACTACTTCGGAACTGGCTAGTAAGCAGGAACTGCAAATGTGATCCCACCCAACATATGCTAAACATACACAGCGACTCGTTCATAACAGAGAGGTAAGGATTAGCGTTGAGGCGCCAGCGATAGGAACACGTTGACGGCCTGAGCAAGACCACACGCTGTCTCAGCGTTTGATTTGTCTTCGTTTATATTATTCAAAACTCACGTAGAATTTGTACACCGTTAATTTGCCTGTCGAGCGCTGCATGCTGCTGTCGCCGACACTGTCCATTGGGAATTTTCATGTATTCCACTCAATCTGGGGTTTTGTTATTCTACACAAGTTGTCGGTCATGCTCCGAGTACACTATGCGTTAGCGACGATGATGAAACCATTCCGGTATCATTGTTGTTATTCAATATTCAATACCACTCGCCGAGGAATGGGAAGAGCGTGTCAGATAGAGGGGGGGTAAGGTGTGTAGCATGTCAAGCCTTCATCGTCCTGTGGTGCTACACTACTAGGGATATCCCTGAATCCGGCCAACACTACAAAATTGACTCGTAAGCCCCTTGTATATCTGATCGACATGAAAATCACTTGCATTATTAGCATATTTTGCGCTGGTCACTTTGCGGCGTTTCTTGCATTAACCTTGCATCTGCGGCGGGACAAGCCTACACTACGGCTGGACCAAGTTTTGCTCACCAGTCTCACCATTCTGATACTAAATTCTTAGCCATCGTGCGAACTAAGGGAACTGTCATCACCATTGAACCAGGATACCGTATCACTCAATCTTACTTCCACCCAAAGGCACAGCAAGCTTACTCCGACTTCTGACCGCCTCATTTTCCAATCCCAGCTACTTTAAAGTATTAAGTAGTGTCTTTTTGAACCATGACTGAGGCGTACAAATCCTTTCTGTCTTTTGCCCGAATGCTCTTTCCTTCTTTTCTTAACTCCTGCGATCATTCAGCAATTGGGTCTACAGGGCATGGGACTTCGCTCGTCTCAGTCTGACCATAGAAAGGTTATAGTCCACGTGTAATCCTTGCCGATCTCACTTAAGTGCCCCCAAAAGCCATGTCTTTGACCCCTCCGCCTGGGATTGACCTACACGCCGACCAAGGTTCAAGAGTGATCTCCTCTGGCATAGTTCTGATAGTACTGCCAACTGTGTTCGTCATAGTGCGATTTGTCTCGAGAGTTATTGCAAAAGCCGGCTTCTGGTGGGATGATCTATTGGTGGTCGTATCGTTAATGCTCAGTTATGGCCCAAACACGGCGATGATAATCTGTATGTGCTCTCTGGCCACCGAGCAGAGAATTCCCCAACAGCGTCAGCGTGTCGCAAAATGCGTCTGACGTTGATCACAGCCGCGCGATATAATGGCTTTGGGAAACACTTGTGGGCTCTGCCGGACCCCAAACACAATACGAGCCAATTCTTGAAGATCCTCTATGTCTACATCATATTTTACTACGCAGCGGTAGTGGCTATCAAACTCTGCATGTGAGGTTTCCCCAGATCGCTAGGTCACGCGAGGCTAACCGAGACTCGACGTCTAGTCTGACTTTCTATCGACGTATATTTCCAGTGACTGAAATTCGAATTTGGCTCTATGTTGGCTATGGCTTGGTGGGATCCTACGCTGTGGCAACCTTGTGCTCTACCACATTTCAGTGGTAAAGTGTTCCTTGATTCAGGTAAAAGATTATGGTCTGACTGGGTCATGAAGTCAACCAATTCACGGCTTCTGGGACAAAGACATCAGCTCGCAATGTATTTCAGGCGACGATATCTTAGTGGTTCCTGGATCCATTAACGCTGTTCTGGACGCCTTCATCATAGCACTGGTAAGTGTCCAGGATGAGCGCTGGGGGAGCCCACACTAATTCGCTTAAAGCCCCTACCTCTGTTATGGCGTCTCCGAACCACTTATCGTCAAAAGGGTATTCTGGTAAGCATCCTCCACAAGACACCATGATATAAGGACTAAGATACATAGACTGGTATCTTTGCCTGCGGAGGGTTGTGAGTGTTCGCAAGCCGACTGATATCAAAGCTTCGACTGAACTCGTCCCCAGCGTTTTCATCATCAGCGTCATCCGCCTTATCGTGTTGTCCCGCTTGGAGGCTTTTGATGTCACGTGTAAGTTTCGATCCGTCTGCGCACCTCCAACCAAATTTGACTTGTCGTCGCATCAGGGAATTATGTGAACGCCGCAATCTGGTCTGCGGCTGAACCCGCGATGGGGTATGTACGGTTGGGGAACAGGCAATGTTGGCCTGCTAATTGATTCTAGGGTCATCGCTGCTTGCGTACCTTCCTTGCGGCCCCTTGCTGCCACAGTTTGGAGAGGCACCCACCGCGCGCCAACCTCAATGTCGAAGAGCTCTAAAACTGCTCAGGCAACTAGTAGCAGTGCATCGTCAAGGATGATTTGGCCTGTGCGCGGGAATCAAGACGAGACAAATCCAGCCGGTGGTTTTACGCGATTAGAGGATCCAATCTCCGTTGTTGGCAAAGACCGTTGGGGACGTGATGTGAATGTTCAAGGGGGAAAGGATAGAGGAGCGGCAAGGGCGGACGAGACCAACTTGGTAGAAATGGATGCATCGCATAGGGGTATCCGGGTCAAGAGAGAGATTACTATAGTGTCTGAAGCATGGGATTACAAAGATCGGCTGTACTGATCGGTCCAGTTTGTCATGTCTAATCCCTTCAATACGTGGAATTATACGTCAGCAACGATTGTTTATACCAGATGAGAGGGTGGAGTTGGACAACAGTAACGCTCTGAGCTGCAGCGCAGCGTAGCCATTCTGGAAGAGAGGCAATGCGAAGCCTTTTTTAAACTTTGGCGTGTTGAGAGTGTCCGATCGTCAGAAAAATAGAAGTAGATAGTTTACAACGAGCTTAGCTCTATGTCGAAGAGTTATCTCGACTGTTCGATAACTGTAATATATGTTTAAGAGTTTTTGTATACTTTGTGGTAAGTAGGTAACTTGAATATTCTTTAGAAAATTTCTGAAGTTGTACTACAGTAGCCCTGTATGCAGCCCTATACTCGTGTTCACCCAGATATGCATCTCACTAGGAAATGCATAGGGCTAGCCCTACAGATTTAGAATCCTATCCCTTTGCTTATATAAGTAATATTATATATTATTACTAAAAAAGAAATAATATATAGTTTAATATTTATATAAATATTAAAAAATATAAGAATCGGCTATAAATTAACTAAGTAAGTATTGAACTACTTTATAACTAAAGAGTCGCTATCTTGTAGCGAGATTTAAGGTCTCTTTAGATACTTCTTCCGGGGCCCTAGGGTGCTTCGAAAGTAGATAAAATACTTTATCTAATACTAACTTAGTCAATTCTTAATTATTTTTAAAGATATTAAAATATTTAGACAAATATTAAGTAAGATCTTAGATCTTTTTAATTAAATTTATTTTATTATACTTATATACGCAAAGGAACAGTATTCTAAGTCTATAGGGCTAGCCCTATGAATTTCCTAGTGAGATGCATATCTGGGTGAACACGAGTAAGGAAAGTGTTCAAAAAACAACCGCCCACCAAATTTTCACATTGCTCTACCATATCCGTGATGCTACGACAAATGTAAGAACACTCTCAAGTACCTTCTACTTTCTTATGTGAAATCTATTGTCCTTCAAAGCTAACAAATACAGCAAGCCTAAGAATGCTCGCTCGAAGCGAGCCCTCGCAAAACAAGAACCTCTTGTGCAGGAGAATGCCAAAAGTACCCTATTCCTTAAAGGAACAAGTTCCTCGTCACTACTCAACGATCTCCTCGCAGACCTGCACTCTCTGAAACGACCTCATGCAATCCGGTTTACCAAGAAGAACCCGATCCATCCATTCGAAGACAGCTCGAGTCTCGAGTTCTTTTCCCAAAAGAATGACGCCTCGCTCATGGTCTTTGGGAGTCACAGCAAGAAGAGACCGCATTCAATGACTTGGGTCCGATGTTTCGGTGGCCAGGTGCTTGACATGTTGGAAATGCATGTAGTACAAGAGACGGCGCGGACCTTGCAGCAATTCAAGGGGGAGAAGTGCAAGATTGGAGTAAAGCCGTTACTGAGTTTCTCGGGTGCACAATTCGAGAGCCCTGTATCAAATCAGTACACCTTAGCGAAGAGCATGTTTGTGGACTTTTTTCGTGGAGCGGAGACGCAGACAATCGACGTGGAAGGATTGCAACTACTAATTAGCTTTTTTGCGGGCGAGGACGGCGAGGATGGTCAACCAGCGAGGATACAGATGAGGTGTTGGAGGATTATCACTAAGAAGAGTGGGCAGAAGATTCCGAGGGTTGAGGTTGAGGAGATGGGGCCAAGAATCGACTTTCGGGTGGGAAGGACAAAGGAGGCGGACGAGGGACAGCTGAAAGAAGCAATGAGGAAGGGAAAGGGATCTGAGGTACGCTTCTCGACTCTTTGAAACACTCGATACTCTACTGATTGGAATGCGTGAAGGCGAAGCAAAAGAAGAACGTTGAGACTGATATTGTGGGCGACAAGATTGGGCGGATACATCTTGGCAGACAAGACTTGAGTGAGCTGCAGACTCGGAAAATGAAGGGTCTGAAGCGGGTTAGGGATACGGATGCCGCAGAAGTGGACGAAAATGTGATTAGCGAAGACGAAGATGACGTGAGAAACGGCGTCAAATTGAAAAGATCGCGGTTGGCCTGATCAAATCATGTTTTGCGTCCTGCATATATGCATGGAGTTTGGGAGAATGGAGATTTGATTTTTTGATTTCGGGGGGTACTTAGAATCACGAATTTTTTCAAGAATTAAGAAAGTAGGGGTAGGCGAATCTCGGATACCTCGAGGTAAGGAGAGTAGGTATGGAAGACGAGATCCCCACCTCCTCTCCTCACAGGACGAAGGCTTGCTGCAAGTCACGAATGAACATTGTGTGGCAGAGAGAGAGAGTACCGACGAGCCTGAATTTCTCCACTCAACTGCCTCGGATCAACCATTCACCGGCTGCAGCAGTCTTTTAATAGCTACGGACCCTATTTACAATAATTCACGCTTTTGTGTTCATCAACCAACGAAAATTTCCCTGTGACGCTCCTGTCGTTTTCTTTCAGTATTTCCTTGTGCCAGTGCTCCGAGCTGTTTTTTCCTAACAGCTCCCTCCACGCTCGCTTTATTCCTTTCTTGCTCACTCCAACAATGCGAACCGGCGTTCCGATCCTCCGATAACTCCTGCGTCCTCCTCTAACTATACTTTGGTCAGAACTATCGTTGATCGAGTTTGACAATAAACACATGTGAAAATACCGACTGAGGGCCATAATGTCAACGCCGGTCGAAGAAATACACCAACCTCAATTCGCACCACCTCAATATCTCGCCCACAATACTGGCCCTTCGAGTGATTCTGATGACGAGGGCACGCTGTCAAACGACTACGATCGCCCAAAGAGGTCTACCACCAATGACACCCAGGCTCAGAGGTTCTTTAGGGGAGAGGCCTCCCAGTCCCAGTCACGCGAACAAGAGCAGCGGCTGGAGGATGATCTGGCCATGTTGCAGGCAGAGAGGAAGGTGTCCAGGTCCCAAAGCCAGCAAGCGCCCAGTGCCCTGAACAGATCCATGTCGATACATCGTTCAAGGTCCAGGCCAGAACCTGTCGACCAATTCGACGTTAACACAAATCCCATTCACGAGAAGGCGTCCACCTTCAGGCCGCCGGAGCACCCCGATGGGAGTTTTGGCAAGATGTTCAAGAGAATTCACGACTCCAATTGGCTGATCCGATACTTCATGTACATTGTGCCTTTGGTATTGGTCATTCTCATTCCCTTGCTCATTGGCGGTTTGGTATTCAAAAACAGCACGGTGGGCGGGGTCCACTTGCTTTGGTTCTGCGTTTGGCTGGAGATCATTTGGCTCACCCTCTGGGGAGCACGCATCGTGGCCAAGGCTTTGCCGTGGCCTGTGGGCCTCGTCTCTAGCATTTTCACCAACAACAGCAAGAAATGGAGGGACATGTGCAAACAACTCGAAATTCCCGCTACGCTTTTCTTTTGGATGCTCGCCGTACTGATATCCTTTCTTCCTATCATGGTGCACCATCACTTTGATGGAGGTACCAAGGTCAGATCCTGGGAAGCGGCAATGAACAAGGTCATCGTCTCCATCTTCACTGGGGTTACTCTAAACTTTGGCGAGAAAATCATCATTCAACTCATTGCCATCAGCTTTCATCTCCGAACTTACGCCGACCGCATTGAGATCAACAAATTTCAAATCGGCAGCCTGACGAAAATGTACCAGTATTCCAAAGAGCAAATAGCAATGGAGGACTCGGATTTCGAAGAGCCGTCAGGTTCTGGAACGCGGACTCCGATGCAGTATCTGAACGACGCCCAGAAAAAGACCCAGAGTGTCTTTGGAAAGGTTGGAGATGTAGCTGGCAATGTTGCTGGTGACTTCACCGGCAAGGAAGTTGTGAAGAGCACCCACCCTCGCCAACTCGTCCTCACCTTGCTTTCTTCCCCTTCACAGTCCCAGGTGCTTGCGCGACGGTTGTACAGGACTTTCGTCAAAGATGACGCCGATACTATTTCTTCGGAAGACCTGAAGCATGCCTTTGACAACGATGAGGAAGCAGACAGCGCTTTTGCCATGTTTGATAAAGACATGAACGGGGATATCTCCATGACTGAACTTGAGGCTGTTTGCGTCGACATCGGAAAGGAGCGCAAATCCATCACGGCATCCTTGAAAGATCTGGACTCGGTCGTGGCAAAGCTTGACGCAATCCTGCTATTCTTTGTCCTAATCATCACCGTTTTGGTCTTCCTATCATTGATCTCCACATCGGCTGCTGGCGTTTTGACGAGTGCTGGATCTGCTGTCCTAGCGCTTTCGTGGCTTTTCTCCGCTACAGCCCAGGAGTTCCTACAATCCTGCATCTTCGTTCTCGTCAAGCATCCCTTCGATGTCGGCGATCGGATTACAATATATGGAAACACTGGTGCGGCACTGAAAGGCGACGATTACCTGGTCAAGGAGATCTCTCTTCTCTTCACTGAATTCAAGAAAATGGAGGGTCACATCGTTCAAGCTCCCAACAGCTATCTGAATACTCTTTTCATCCTCAACATGCGTCGTTCCGGGGGCCTTGCGGAAGCAGTCCCGTTGACAGTCAAATTCGGCACTACTCTCGACCAGATCGATGAGCTCCGCTCCCGTTTGCTCGAATACGTAAAAGCAGAGAAGCGAGAGTATCAGCCGAATATATTGACAGAGATCCGTGACATTGTCGAGGCTTATTCTGTCAACCTCAACGTCGTATTCTTCTACAAATCGAACTGGCAAAATGAACTTCTTCGACTCCAGCGTCGCAACAAGTTCATCTGCGCCATGATGGTATCAATGCAAGAGATCGGCATTGAAGGACCTCGCAAGCGTATCCCTGGGGCCAATGAGGATACGCCATTCTATTATCACCGGACTGAGGGCAGAGTCGCAGAAATTTCTAATGATTCAAATACCGAACGCATGTCTGGTTCTGGTTCAGCTGGTCCAGGCCCGCGGTCAGGATCACTCGCTCGCGATCCAGCTTTCGTCCCAAATGCTGCTGAAAATCCCGGCATCGATGCGAACCGATCGATTCTCAGAATTGGCTCCCGCCGGTCAAGGCCCCGAGGTGAATCTATTTCAGCCATGTCCAAACGGGTAGACTTTTCCCTCGGTATGAAAGACGTCAGCTCTGCAGATATCATGGGTGATTTGGACAGCAATCGCAGCCAGACTCGTGTCCCCGATATTAGGACAGACTCAAGCTCCCGTTCTCGCGACACCCGAGCTCGGGTCATCGAGGAAGACGAGACCAATCGCCGTGAAGATGAAGCTACTATCCGACGGGCAGAGTCTCGCATCGGCACTAATCGATCGCCTTTCGGTTTGGGCCGCCGCATCTCCACGGATTCACAGTCCAAGATGAGGAGGGGTAACTCACTCATCCACCGCAACCGCTTCTTCTCCCGGGGCAAGAGGACAGACGAAGGGGACGAAGAGAGAGATTTGATGGAGCAGGGAATGGCGGATATCCCAGAGGTGGCTAACAGGATGGATCCGCGAACTGGCATTGTCAGCCCCCAAGCTGTTCGACCAAGCTCTGAATCCGGAAATTCGGACGCAGCTATGCCTGCCGTGGGGCCTACGAGTAGTGGTGCTTTGCACTCATTCGAGGAACGCATGCGCCTCGATAACCCTGGAAGAAGTCGAACGGAGGATTTCGAAATGCGGCATATGAGGCTGTAATGATAAGATGAATTATAGATCTCGTCACAACGAAGGCTCGAGACCGGCGAACATTGTTTAGAGATAGAGTTGTAGCCTAGCACGCATCTGCGTTCTTATGAAACCCTAGGATACTTTCGAATTTGAACAGCGTGCAATTCTATGAAACGGGTGCTGTAGTAGAGCTCGTTTATCACTATCGATTAAGTGCATGACAATTTTTAGCAGGGACTCCCTGTTCTGGCATCATCTTGTTCAGACTGGATCAGTTGGAGGTTGTGATCCCGTCAGTCAAGTGCAAATTGCGACAGCAGGACTATATTGGATAGAGATGAAGCTTCGACGCTGTAAACGGTTTCATTCGATACTGGCAAGCACTCTATCTTCAACCCCCTTCAGTATATACTCATGTTCTATGACTTCTAAATTCTCTGCTTCGCTTTGGAACATCTTGTCCGGATCCTGGCCAGGTTGAAACATGCCAGCGCCAGCTCCAGGATTCATCTGGGACATTTGCTGTGCCATTTGGTTCGCAGCTGTGGACAGTCAGCGAATCTTTTCTGATATAAGAACGCAGACTTTGTACCGTTGTCATTGCCGAGGATGAATATAAAGACGGATTGCAGCCCGAAAAGATTAAGGAAATACCATGACAGACTCGAAACCCATCGCACGTCCAGATCCCGAGTCGCAACGCCAGACTGCAGCATCGATTTAAATCGGATCGTAAGGGGGAACGGAAGCTTCACTAATTACCAGGATTAGTATGCAGGCGACACTGCTTAGACAAGCACCTAAGGGAGCGTTAGACGTACTGATAACAAAGCCAGCAAAAAAAGCATTGATCCAGCCCATGATTAGTGTCTGGGGTATCATCATCGCCATATTCCCCTTCATCATGCCCATCATACCCTCCATGGCTGCTGGATCTGTCATTGGATTGCCGGCTGGTTTGCCTCGATTCTCCGGGTCTTTCAGGAACGTCCCATCTTTATAGGCCGACACAAGGTACTGCTTTCGAGAAGCAAAGGTCGCAGTAGATACGGCGGAGGAATTAGAACGGAGGTTGATACCTCGGAGGAGAGACCGCTGTTCTCGCATGGCAGGAAGTTCTTGCTTTTTGGGGGTGGTCTGTAGCAAAACTGTTGCATAGTGGCGGAGAACACCAGTGAGTATCTAGGCAAATTATTAAAGAGTGCATTACGGAGCCTTGCAGGGACTGTGGTGCACCATGACAATAGAAATGGGAAAGAGGATCCAGTAGCTAGATCACACCTGTTAATCTAGCAATCAAAAACCAGATGAAGTAGGAAGGACTTACAACAACGCTGGATCTCTGTGGATTGTCTGTACCACTGGGTCTGCCATGATGGCAGGCTATAGTCGCGTTCAAGATCAACACCCGTCAAGCGATGGTTGTCGTCTGAAAATTATCGAGTTGCGATAAACCAATCGGATCCAAGAACGCTGCGGGAACGAGACACTAAGCTGAAAGCGCCAAGAAACCACGTTAGTCGAAGGCCGAAGCTTTACTCCCATTGCTCTGCTCTACAACTACTACTCAGTTTCGCACCACATTGTTCCATGCGCCAACAAGTATGGCGGCTACGAAGATAGCTGTGTATTCTTTACCAGGTAGGACTCCCTGAGACTTATTTATCATTCCAGCAGCGTTGTGACCTGGACAGATCTTAAGAACACCACCGACGATGCCCTTCCCAATTACCTTACCTCCCTGAAGTTCAAGCAATCACACCTCCTCACCGATGTTCGATTGACGCTGGGTTATTCTGCTGTAATCGTTGCTGCGATTACCTTCTACGCCGATTATAAATTGGGATGGGACAGGACCAAATCTTGGACGTTCTGGGCCGTTCTTGTTTACTTCACCTTGAATGGAGCTCTGACATTCTGGATATGGGGCGTCGAAAAAGGAAAAGTCTTCGCTGGAGATATCGATCACCCATCAGTGGGACGAAAATCGGTATGAGGTACCAGCGATGTGCGCAATTGGTGCCAACGCTGATTCGTCTAGCAGCTGTCCATTGCCTCGAGCGTTGCGAAGCATACTCCCGTCTACAACATTATGGTCGAATACTCTGATGCTAGAGGAGGAACCCAAAGGCTTGAGCTCTCTTCACCCTTTACCCGATGGTTTGACCTCAACGGTTACTTCGTTGCGAGACCTTTCCAGCAATGGCTTGCATCAGAGATCCCACTCATAGGCCAGGTCGACCCCAAGAACAAAGGTGGCGACGCAAAGGCAGCAGTGAGTAGAAATGGAGTGTCTGAGATCACCGGGCCAGTAGAGCAGGAGAAGAATGATACCCCCAAGAAATCGAGCTCAATTGATGCTGCGACGACGAACACGAGGTCCAGGAGAGGTAAAAGGGGGTGATTATGTGCGCGGATACTAGTCATTCATATCACTTCGAACACCTTGACCATATCCCTGATGTACAAACAGGACGTTGCAGATTCCCATTGGAAGACAGTTGCCAATCGCATCAACATTTACGATTGAAAGTCCTTCTCTTCCTTTAGCACACCAAGCCACGGGTGACACCACAACACTCCCATTCTTACCTCTGATTGCGAATTATAACCATCGTTGGCTGAAAGCTTGGAATTTCTTTAGAGCCTTTCAGAGTCTTTCACTCCACCACTCCACATCCTTCCTCATCGTACCCTCCTTTCCCAGCCTTTCAGGCTCATGCATCTTTTTTAAGCTTTTGGCATGCAGTATCGCAAACAATGTACACATCAACACCTCACAAATCGTACAGGATTTTCCTCAAAATCTGACCTTCGCTAGCAAAAGAACCTTCAGGAAAGCTGTCCTTTCTCTTTTGCATTTCGATCTTGTGCGACAGGTTGATTCACATCGTGAAGAACAATTCTATTATGGGTATACGACCGCACATAGACACACAATAGACGTTAATTACGGTGATAATAAGTTCAAAGAGATGACAAGTGGGAACAGCGTTACGGTGCTTACTTTTAGACTTGGGATGTAGTGCGTGATTTCTCAAAGTCAAGGTAGCTAATCGGTCCCATTGCATTCTCGAATCTGACAAAGGCGTACTTGGAAACAGCAAGGGTGATGCTCGTAACTCTAGGTCCACTGTGGGCCGAGATACTTAGGTGTCTGTGAACCCGTTTTAGCGTATTCAAATTCGTCTGGAACCACCTAATTTTGTCCTGTAGAGTAGACAGCTAGGAAGATTTATCAATCAATATCATTAGCTTAGAATTATATATACCTAATTATGACCCCTAGGCGCAATACAGAAGGAATAAGGCGAGTTTTAACGGATTCCTCCGCCCCTTCACGGTCATACCTCTTCTTATTAGCAGTACCCTTGTGCCTGTCAATAGAATATCGCCGAGCATTTTGAAAACCCTCTACAGTGGCAGATAAGGTGCGCTGCAGTTGACCTACTAAAAATAAGGCCATATTAAAGTAGATATAGCTTTGGAAATAATGATTTACTTGATGTTGGTGGATAAATCTTGCTTACTGTCTACTCAACAGTACAAAATTGGGTGTGGTGTGCGATTTTGCGCGTGCCAAGCATTTCAGACAAATCTGAATACGCTACTCGTATTCACCCGGAAATGCATCTCACTAGGAAATGTATAGGGCTAGCCCTATAAACTTAGAATCCTATCCCTTTACTTATATAAGTATAATAATATAAGGCTATTTAAAAAAGTCTAAAGTTTAGTTTAATATTTATTTAAAGACTTTAAAACCTCTAAAAACGATTAAGAATTAATTACTTTAGTATTAGATAAAGTATTTTATCTATCTTCGAGGTATCCTAGAGGACCCTAGGCCCCGGAAGAAGCATCTATAGAGATCTTAAATCTCGCTATAAGATAGCGACTCTCTAGCTATAAAGTAGTTTAATACTAAGTTAATTAATTCTTAACCGATTCTTATAATTCTTAAATATTTAAATAAATATTAAACTAAATATCCAGTTTTTTTTTTATAGTATTATTATTATAGTGGAGTTCTGGAATATAGTGATATTATTATATATATAAAAGTTATCTCTCTAAGTTACAGTAGGGAAGCTATATAAATAGTGAGAGATGCCCTGCCAAGCCTGGCCCAAAGGCACGCTAGGCCTAATTAAGAATATATTCAAAATCCACTCTGTAACAGATACATCAATTTTGAAAAATAAGGTAACGCCTCCGTTGCTATAGCGATATCTAGCTAATTTGCTGTAAGAGAGCTAAGAAAGAATGAGTGGTGTAGCGGAGTTGTTTGCTATAGAAGGCTAAGTGGCTAATGACTCGGTACTACGTTGTAAGTGACTGCTCTGCGTATTAATCTAATACCTGCTGGCTGCCTGGCCTGAGATATATGCTGTAGATTGGCCCTGTGTCTCCTATGCTCTTGCTATTAACTTACTTGTAGAATTAGAATGCCTGCTGTAGTAGGCTACTGTGCTGTGCCGAGTATGCTTAATGAAGAGGTCGTGCGTTGACGTGTGTTGACGGAGCGGAGCGGAGCGGAGCGGATGTCTCTAATGTGAGGAGCGGATTTGGATGGTGAATGATAGGAGGGAGGCTCGTATTGTAGAGAGAGAGACTTGTGGTGTTGTAGCGGAGCGGAGCGGTGTTTGAAGAGGTTTGTGACTAGGTATGTCGTACGATAGCGGAGTGCAGATTTCCTAGGAATGGCATGTGCCTGGTGGAGCTCTGACTGTCTCTGCTGAAAGAAGTGGATTTGTATGATAAAAGGCTCGTTTAAAGTGAGAGAGGTAGAGGAAGATTATGGCTGCTGTTGAACTAGAAGGATTTCGGCTGGAAACAGCTGGCGGAGGACTGGTGGCCCACACGGTGGTGCCTGGCTGGTATGTACACTGTACTACCTGGTGGGTACGTATAACGATAGTACCCGGATCGGAACGTCCGGTGTTGCTACCATATATCACAGTGGAGTTCTGGAATATGGATATTGTTAATGTATGTGGAAGTTATCTCTCTAAGTTACAGTGGGGGAGCCATATAAATAGTGGGAGATGCCCTGCCAAGCCTGGCCCAAAGGCACGCTAGGCCTAATTAAGAATGTGTTCAGAATCCACCCTGTGACAATTATATTATATTACTTATATAAGTAAAGGAATAGGATTCTAAGTCTGTAGGGCTAGCCCTATGCATTTCCTAGTGAGATGCATTTCCGGGTGAATACGAGTAATTCCTTGGGGCGAGAGGGAAAAACCTGCAAAGACAATAGTATTGTAGAGGAGATGAACAAGACGAAGACTAGGTACCGTAAGTTACTATACTGCGCCTTTAGTTGAAATAAAGCTTTCCTACGGTAAGGGTCATAATTGAAGCACAATACGGAGGTCGGCACCATAAGTCCTGAGATAACCCTAACCCTACTTTCGGATAACAGCCCCAACTTTATTTGGGGGATCACTATCCGACGAGTCTTGGCGTTTCAGGACTTTCGGTGCCGACCTCCGTACGTGATAGCAGTGGGATAAGCTTAAATTGCCGCCGGGCCTGGGAGCTGTGCCCCGGGTGGCCGTGAAGTAAGTTTGTTGGTCTTAAAAGGCCACGACGACGGCCGTCACACATTTTTTGTTACATATTCTACGGAGGTCTGCACCAAAAGTCCCGAATATGCCAAGACTCTTCTCGAATCGCTCCCCAAGGATCGGACGAGTTACCTGGACAATGCGGTCAACCGTAGGACCAAAGCCCCGATAACTGCTACAAGGTCATTATCCGAAAGCGCTTCTTGGCATGTCCAGGACTTAAAGTGTAAACCTGCCGTGCCTGGGTGTTATTAGGCTGGAAGGTTGCGCAAAGTAATAAGTGATCGTATCGTCATGTCTCCGTAGTAATTTGTTATCGATTTCGACCTTCCGACTTGATCACTAATCTTTGGCTCGGATCATCGGATGATCTGCATCGCCTGGAAAGCTTGTTGCTTCCGTGCATACGGGTGAGATTAGGAGTTCCCCACTTGGAATAGATGATTCGAAAACCCGCCTGCTCAACAAATTCAAGGGTGGTGGCTGTAGGCAGTAGGCACATACGGCATCTACTCTGCAATCTGTAGAGAATGAGACAGGATGAACGGGTGCCTGTGCCACTTTCCATTCATCCTGGTTCTTCACGATCTCAAGAGATAATATAATACTGTCACGTCTTCCTTCTTGCGGCTGCATCACGTATGCACTTCCCGCAGTAGTAGGGCTAGGCAATCAATACTCTCGTATTCATGTTCCCTCTGTTTCCCCTCCAACGCAATAATAGGTTGACCGATTGACGTATTAATTGGGATTCTTGGAGCTATGCCACAACCACAACTTAATCTAGACGAAGAAAGATAGCTTGGTCAGACTGTCAACAAAAGCCTCTTTCCCTCTTTTCCTCCTTTCCATATCTCATTCAGCAAGCTTGAGCGGTAATGCTATGAATTGAGTGACTTGCAGGCAGTTTTAGCTTTTTCTCCACTAAAAATAACCCTATGATGCTATCGCTTAACAAATAGCTAATCCATGATCCATGATAAGGTAACCAGAGACTAAGGTAAGATGCCTTAACCTTACCCTAGCATTCTATACCTCTCTAATAATCACCTACAAATTGCGAGCAAAATGTTTCAATTGCAGTTAGTGTCCAGTATACGCGATCCAAGCCCCACGCACCGATGTCTTCCCCGATGGTGCCGACGCCATTGTCTTGCATGCTTATCTTCTTTCCCTTTTCTTTCCTTTCCTCCTGCGTGCTATTTGATTAGTTTTGTTCACCGCGTCTTTCCTCTTCTGTACCCTTCACTAGTTGGTACCACCATCCTGGATCGTGGGCCTGGATCATGGTTGCGCTCCACCTCTGCCCACAAGCAAGGCTCTTCGCATCAGATAATCCATTGCTCCTGCCCCCCAGCACACCCTCACCCTCGCCCTCCATCGTCGTCTCTCCCCATCTATAAGCGCCTTCACGAGTGGAATCATCATGGTATTCAATCGATCGTGGTTGGGTCCCGTCCGGTCTCGTTTTGGAGGCGAGTATCGATACGAAGGTATTAGAGAAAAGACCGACAAGAGGCCCTCTATCTTCGGACGAGCTCGTGTTGCTACGCTCCTCTCGCTTCTAATCACGATTATCATCTTCTTATCCCTTGTGGTATGTCTTGAAATAAACAATATCCTCATTCATGCCCCGACTGTATCAGTGGTTGACATAATCCCCAAACAAAGTTTCACTCAGACTCCATCAAGAATGCATATCTCAAGACAGCCAGCCCAGATAAGATCACAACGTCCGACAACTCTGGGCTTTTCCATATCCTTATACCTGCCGACAGAAGCGATGTGAATCTTTGCAAAACGATCCTCAGCGCCACCATCCTCGGATACCCAACTCCTACTCTTTACAACTGGGCCAAGACTGGTGATAAGATGGCAAAGATCAGTGGTGGATTGGACTACCTCAGAGCCCTAGACTCGGATCACGATGAGGATCTGGTGTTGTTAGTCGATGGCTTCGATCTTTGGTTTCAACTTTCACCACAGATCATGATCGACAGATATCATGAGATCAACAGCAGGGCCCACGAGCGGATCCGTGGGCGAGTTGGCAACGAAGTCATGGATACCTCACCCACAACGCAGACCATCATCTTTTCCTCGCAGAAGAGATGTTGGCCGGGCAAGGATGACGATCTCAGCTGCTATGCTGTTCCTGAGTCGCCATTACCAAGATACATATATGGACCCCAGACGGACATGGATATTGGTGATAAAAAGAACCCGTACCTGAAGTTCCGGCAACGTTGGTTAAACGCTGGCTTCATGATCGGACCAGTCAATGAACTGCGAACGCTGTTTGAACGGGCTCTAGAAAGAGCGGAAGCAAATCCCAACCAGGTTGGAAATGACCAGAACGTCCTCTCCACGATTTGGGGTGAGCAGGAGTATGTGCGGGAAGCAGCACGGCTCAGCAAGCTTCCACCCTGGAAGCGAGAGCAGCAGGCCTTGCGGAAGGATTTCGAGCCGGTCGAGGGAACGAACTACGAATTCGGGGTAGGACTTGACTACGAAAGTGCTCTCTCAATACCAACTGTGTTCGCCGAATACGATTCCCAGTGGTTAGTCTTCAGCGACAGCAAGACCCTCGACAAAGCTTTCAGCGAATACAACATTAGTAACCCTCGCGCCACTTCCATTCAAGGCGACGTCGCAAATGAACCCGCCCCGTTCAAGTCTATCCGGAACGACAAAGCTGATGAATGGCGTCTACCTGTCCAACCAATGACCTGGAAGGAAGTGCCGCTGTTTACCAACCTCTGGACTGGCATTGTTCCAGCCGTCATCCATCACAATGCCCATCGGGATGGATTGAAGGCTCTGAGGGAGACAGTCTGGGACAAGATGTGGTTTCAGCCATATGCTCGCGCACTGCTCAACGCTCGTATGAGAGAACCTTACAAGCCAGTTGCTGTCAGCAAGTCTGACGGCAGAAAGTGGTTCAGTACCATGGATGGGGAAAAGAGTCTAGGTGCGTGGACCGACAATGCAGAACAAGGCGGCTGGATGGAATGGGCAGATCTCTGCCCGGCCGAGGACCAGGAGGAACTCTTCCGAGATGGTCAAGGGCCTTGGATCAAGGAGAACATCGGCGAGGAAAACGTGCATTGGTAATCGTGGTTGGCCTTTTTGGGAAACGGGGAGGTTTACCAAGATGTAAAAAATGGTTGTGCATGGGAAAGTACGGCACCGAGTCGAAAGCTCAAAGCCCAGCATGTTGAGCTAATAGATTGGACTAGACACGATAGAAGGTATGTCCCCTCTTGGAACAGTCACCACATATGGCGTCCAGACCATGTTTTCATTGATCTTAACATGGATACCCGCCGAAAATGGGTACTTCACCCAACAATAAGACTAATCAGAAAACATTTGATGCAAGACCGTCTGACCTATGACCAAAATCGCCTTGGAAAAATCTCCTCTGGACGCTACCCTGCCTATGTATTCTGGAGGATCGTACCGTTCCAATGACTAAAGTTTTTGTATATCTAATGCATTCGTTCTTTACATGTGCAACCTCCTGTTCACTATCTTCGTAGCGATCTATCCATACATTGTAAGGTTGAATATAGACTCTAGCCTATCTCATTCTCAATATATGTTAGTATATTAAGACTAGGTATATTAGTATTAATATTAAAAGATAATAGTAGAACTATAGAGTACTTAATTTATTAATAATCTAAGTATAGCGAAGTTATATATAAATACTAGTTAGAAAGATATAGTATTTATTTAATTTAGTCGTTTTAAATATTTTTTAACTTTTCTTAAAATATTAATATATCTATAATCTACTAATATAATTTTAAGAATTTTTAAGCTTTCGCTAGTATTTTATCTATATTTTTAAAATATAGAAAATTATTATATAAAATATATATAAAATATCGAAGTAGTATAGAATATTTTATTTTATTTATAGAATAATATCGAAATTTTATCTTAGTTCTATTTTAAAATACTATATCTTTTCGATTAGTAATTAAAAGATTTAATCGCTTTTTCTTTATCTTTAATTAGCTTAAAGATTATTAATTTCTCGTTAAAGATCTTATCTTTAAATTTAATCTCTTTCTAATATAAGACTTTACTAGATATAAGAGACTAGCTTCGATAGCGCTAAGTAGTCGAAGTCTAAATATTTAAAAGACGTAGTATCTATTAAGAAACTTTATAAATAGATTTATAATATAAGTAGTATATAAGAATTAATAAACTATCTAGCTAGTAAAAGGCTAGATATATATAGAGAAGCTAGCGTAGCTCTAGTTCTAAGTTCTATATAGAGATTACCTCGTAATAAATACTCGTAAAAAGAAAAAAAGACTATATTCTTATAGCTAATAAATAATATATAAGTAAATATAAGATATAGAGCTAATTTTATATATATATCTCTAAAATAGTTTTATCGAAATTGAATTTTTTAAATACTTACTAGAGTATTAATTTAAGTCTAAATCTTTTAAATATAGATAAGTATAGGCCTATAAATTAAATTTATAGAGTTAGAATTTAGAATACTTAGTAAAATCTACTAAAAAAGGCTAAAATAGAGTTAAAATTAGATATAAATATTATCTTATCTTCTACTATAAATAATCTAACTTCTACTTTATAAAGTAATAATCTACTTTAACTTTAGCTCTAAGTTTAATTATACTTTAATTACTTACTATATATTTTTTAGCTATATTCGCTAATTATAAAAAAGAATCTACTTAATTATCTTATTTCTAATATATCTAGTCGAGAAAGTAGACTACTTTCTTAATAAATTATTTAAGGCTACTATAAATAATTCGGTCTCGCTTATAACTTAACTAATAGCTATATATAGCTAGCTATAAATAAAGACCTTAGAATAAAAATATAGATCGACTTATTATAAAGACTAGCTTTAAAATTTATTAATAATTATACTATAAGCTAGCTATACTAAGAACTAAATATATTAAAAGAATATATATAGACTATTTAAATCAGATAGCGCTAGAGAAATATATAGTATATAATAATATTTATTATTATATTTATTTTTAAGAATATAATAATTAAGAGTCTTAAATTTAATCTACTTAACTTAAAGATATATATTATTATATAGATTATTTCTCTATTTTAAATTTCTTAATAATATTACTACGTAGTTCAATTTTAACTTTAAGTAATATAATAAAAGTATAACTAATTTAAAAATATTTATTATTTTAATAGAAAGAAGAAAGCTATCTTTTTTATATATAACTTAATTATAATTATTATAGATTATCTTAGTCTTAAAGAGCTTATTAAGAATCTAGTAATTAAACTTAATAACGTTTTTATTAAGTATATAAAGAATCGCTCTAGAGATATAGAAATTAAATATTTAATAAAGATCTAAATTAAAATAAATCATATTAATTAATATCTTATTAAAATTATTTATTAGCTAATTATTAAATTAATTAATAATCTTCTTTTCTTTAATACTTACTACGATATTATTATCTATATTTAAAAGCTTCTAAGTAAATTCTTTTATCTTAATTTAATCTTTATTAATTAGATTAGAATTTCGGAGTCTTATATTTTTAATAAGAATAAGAGTTTAAATATCTTTTTAAAGATATAAGACTCTTAAAATAGCTTAAGTAATATAATCTAATTTAATACTCTTAATTATTAAAAAAACTTAATAAAAGTTATTATAAAAGTACGTAACTACGCCGCTAAAGAGAATAGATATCTTATAAATATCTTAAAATATATAATTAATAATCTTAATATTATAGTAATTCTATATTATAATCTTATCTTAAAAGATTAACTTCGCTTTATAAAATAACTTAATTAGATCGAATCTTATTAAGACTATATAGATACTTTATATAGTAGCGTTTAAAGAAATTTTAAAATAAAAGTAAATTATATAACTACTTTAAAAAAAATAGAAGCGATATTAAATAAAGCTATAATAATAGTAATCTTTATATTATTATATACTCGCTATAGTATAATATTTTAAAGTATAGTTTTACTAGTATCTCTATAGCTATCTAGAAAGAAAAGTTAACTAGTAAAATAAAAAATTATAATTTAAATAACGTTTATTATAATAATTTAATTATTATTAAGACTTATCTATATCTACTATTAGCTATTAGTCTAATAGCTAAATTCTTTATAAAGAAGATAATTTTAATCTTATATATAATATTATTTATAGTTCTAAAGAATTACTAATAGTCTAAAGTTAATAATTAGCTAAATATTCTTAATAAAGCTACTATTATTTTTCTTTAAGCGAATCTAAATTAAATAGAGGCTAAAATTCTTAATAACGATCTACTTATCTTATATATTATTTAATAGAGAGAGAATCTAGTATTAAGTTTAAAAAATATAAATATAATTATTAAATAGACTTAGAAGTTAAGAATTAGTTAAATATTTAAAGTATATAATTTACAGTATAAGATAGTTTTAAATATAAATAAAAAAAAGATAAAAAACGTCTAATATAAAATTCTTTTATAAGTAAACGCGAATAAATAATAAAATATTATATTTAAAAAAATTATAATATTTTATTATAACTTTTAGCGAGTAATCTTTTTACGTTATACTATATATTATTTATATTTAAGGAAAAATATATATATATATATATATATATATCTTAATTTATACTTATTCTATAGATTAATAGAACTACCTAGTTCGTAATTTAGTAAAATTATTATAAAAAGAGCTTATAAGATAAATCTACTTTACTAGATAATTACTTCGCCTAAGGCTTTATTCTATTTAGTATTATTATAAAGTAATTCTTTTATAATATAGACGCTATAAAAGCTGAGATTAAGTTTATTCTTAAATATTTATAAGTTCTTATAGAATATAGAACTCGATACGTTTAATAAAAAATAATATAAATAGAATAACTTCTTTATATTAAGATAAATATAGTATATATAATTAATAATATCTCTATTCTTTTTATATAGCTTTTAATTTTTATAACTATTCTTTTTCTTTCTTTAAATATAGTTTAGTATAATATTAATATAGAAAAGATTATCTAAGGCTTTATATTAATATCTTTAATTATATTTTTAATTAAGATTAAAGAACTTTATTAACTTAGTATAATAATTAGTCTTCTATTTAAGTAAGTTAATAAGATTGCTATTATTATTAAATTAAACACTCTATTAGCTAGAAAGATAGATAGATAGCTAATTAATAGAAGAATAATATATATATAAATTAAAGCTAAAAATTCATTAATAAGCCTTTATAAACTTTACTTAATATATATTTTAATATTTTTTTAATCTCGTCTACTAAATCGTTCTCTATATTATTCTTATATATTATATAAAGGCTGGCCTAATCGCTATTCTTATAGATATACTTAAAGATATATTTATATATCTTAATATTAATACAGATTTTAATATTAATATATATATTATATTTAGCTAATAAATAGAGATTAAAGAGTACTATTTAATAATTCTACTTATTATTATTCTTTAAGACTATAGTAGGTTTATAATAATAATACTTAAAATAACTAAAGTTTAATTTAAAAATTATATAATTATAAAACTTTTTAAAGAATTACTTATTATATTCTTTCTTTTTAAAGTCTTAATAGACTAAAACGAAGTCTATTTAATTAATAGCGTATTAATTATAATTTCTATAAATTATATATCTAGTTATAATTATATAGAGCTTAAAATATAAATATTTATTAAGAATTTTAATATTAATAGCGATATTTATCTTAGCGGCGCTAAAGAATTAATTATTAGAATTTAGTATAAGAAGAATATAAGTATATAAAAGATCTTATTTCTAAAACTTTATAATATAGATATATACTAGAACTCGCTCTAATATAATTAAATTAATATAGAGTTAAGACTAAATTTTAAATAATTATAATTTTAAATATTAAAGAAATAGAAATTTTTTTAATAACTTTAAATAAATTTAGAACTATTAAAAAAGATAATTATTAAACTATAAAAATTACTATTAAGTTATAGAATAGCTAAGAACTATACTATATAATTATACTCTTTATATATTATAAATAATAGAGCTAAATTATATTAAAAATATCTATAGAGCCGTTTTACTAATAGATCTTTATATATAAGATTTATAAACTTTAACTTAATTATAGAAGAGAGAAAATACTTAATCTATTATAAAGTAAAGTTATTACTAAGAGAGAAAAGAGAAGAGAGAAGAATAAGAATATATTAAATATTTACTTTTTTAAGATATTCTTTATAAGAATCTTTAGCTTTAGTCTAAATACTTTAGCTATTAAGTCTAGTTAATTAATAAATTATTTATTTAATAAAAGATTTTCGCTAATCTTCTTCTAATTTAAATTATAGATAAAGATAATAAAGAGATTTAATTAGCTAAACTTAATAAATAGCGTTATAGTATTTTAATAAAGCTATTTTATAATTTAAAAGTCTTCTTAAAAGAAGAAAAATAGAATAATCTATTATTTACTAATTTAATTATTAATAATTACTTTCTTAGCCTAGATATTAAGAACGATTTAATATATATTAATATAAATAATAGATTAATTCTTTCTAAACTAATTTAGCCTATTAATTTTAATAATAATATATATATTATAGACGAAATACTATAATAGCTTATTATAATAAAGAAGATAATTAAATTTACTTAAATAAATTTATATTAAATATCTATATAGCGTTAAAGATCTCTTATAATTAAAAAAAACTATTTATTTATAAAAGAAAGTAAGAATTATTTATATAAAGCTATTATAATTAATAAGTATATATCTATTCTCTTATAAAGATAGCTAATTAGATTCTCGCTTAATAAAAAGACTACTATTTAGAGAGATATTAATATTCGATATCTTACTATACTAGAATAGTTCGCTATAGAGGAAAATAAAAGAGTATTATAATAATATATAAATAAAATATTAATAGAATATACTATATCTTTAATTACTATAAGCTTTAATTAATATATCTTTAGTTTTAAATATATTTAGAGAATTATTTATATTATCTTTCTAAGTAATAGCTATCTCGTTAAAAGTAGAATAATTATAAATATAAAAATTATAATTATAAAGATTTTTATAAAATAGTTTATAGTCTTAAAGAGTTTCTTTATTTACTAATCTCTTACTTATTAATTTAAGCGTAATAACGTAAGAATTAATAAATTATAAATAGTTAGTAATTTTATAATAAAGACTCTTATTAGTATACTTATAAAAGTTATAGCTAGAAAAGTTAGTACTAAAATAATAATTAAAAGAATTAAAAGAAAGATATATTAATATATAGTCTATTTCTAAGTATTATCTATAATATAGATTTAGCTAAAGACTTTCTTTT
>JAEUBB010000142.1:0-82783 GCA_018257885.1 Parmelia sp. 050094 | reverse complement strand
AGAATAGGATTCAAATCGCGTTTTCTTTTGAGCGAGAGATCAGAGCATGTAGAAGAAAGAGCGAAGTTTTTGGTTGGATATGTTTTTATTGGGGGGGGGGGTTAGACTTTAGACATTTTCCTTCAGGGATGGCAAGATTTAAGGATGGGCACGAGGGGAAGAAGTTAAGGAGAGGATATTTATAGGGAGGAAAGAGAGAGGGAAAGAAATATAAGCAGCAAAGGAAGGAGTTCAGCAGGCGAGGGAAGCATTCTCATAAATAGAGTCGCTCGCGCGCCGCAGGAAGGAGTGACGGGAGCTGACAGGTAAGGGGACATGTTCGTCAGGCGTCAGACCCAGGCGCGGAATTTGATAGAGCATTAAGCGTCCAGCCCGGCTAGAGGCTACCCGCTGATCTCCCGCCTATTCTGCAGTCCCCAGCATATTCATTGGTACAAAATCTTCTCTATTGCTTTGTTTTTAGCAAACTGCTTGCTCTATTCTATTTTCTATTCTTCGTTTGATATATCCTTCTTTTCTTCTTTTCTTGTCAACACAGACAAATAACACACACACAATCCGGACCTGCAGGTCCCCCCCCCAAACCCCGAATGATCCAGCTCAAGGTAGTCTCAACAATCCGGGTTTCCTTTGCCGCTTATCGTCTGTGCTAAATTTACCTCAGACAATGCTGAATTGCATTGACAATTCAGGCGCTACGATTGTCGAATGTGTAGCAAACCTGCGAATGAAGAGGCACGGGAGAGTTGGTGAGCGGTATTGACAGTAGATAGCCATAGTCCGGCGGCTGACACGCCCAAGGTGATCGTATCATTGTCGTCGTACAGAAGTCCCGCTCCATGGGTGACAGCGGTCCTGGCAACACAGTCGCGGCAGCAGGAAACAAAGTGCGAAGAGGAGACATCAGGCACGCAATCATAGTACGTACGGCAAAAAAGGTACAGCGAAAGGATGGAATGGTGGTCAGATTTGATGACAATGCATGTGCACTGATCGGGAAGAATGGGGAGCCGCTTGGCACGAGAATAAATGGTGGGTTTGCCGGAATGGTTCATGTGATGAGGCTAATACTATAGCAAGGCATTGTCGGTGCTGAATTACGGAACAAGCAGCAGTCGAAAATTCTGTCGCTAGCATCAATGCATGTGTAGCAACTTTCCACCATGGCTCCACGACTATTGATTCCAGAACACTTCATTCGTCCGCCCTCACTAGACCATTGTGCTCCCTTCCTCACTTCTGCCCCTAGGAACACAGTCTTAATGCTTAACTCGATCTCGCCTCAGGACTTCCTCTCATCCATTAATGCCCTGATCTAAACCCACCTGGCTCTGGCCAGTGGGATTCCAGGAGCTCCCCTGACACAAGACTTCAGCTCCGTCCCTCCTGATTCCAGGTTCTAGAATGTCCTCGAGAAGTGTCAAAGACAGAGTCCAGGCCACTACAGTAGATGATATTGACGCAGAAACCAAGCATTATTTGAAAGAAGAATTCGTTCTATATCAAGTGCTGAGACGTCCCCAAAGAGCATTATGGTCCATCTGTTGCGGCTCATACGGCGATGTAGGTCTAGATGTCGGCCATCTGGAGAAATCACACTCACCCGTCCGTGGCTAGGATTTCGTGACAGTATCAGGCTCGGAGATTGTGCTTTCAAAGTTGAATCATTGAGTGGTATCATGGAGAAATAAGTATGTACAAGCAAAGGAAGGATCTCAATGCAAATGTGAACGCTACAGCTCTTTTTCCTTGCTCGCCCCCTTTCTGCTCTCTTCCAGCAATTCGGTCACTCGTCCGGTTTCTGGCTTATGGGATACTGCGTCCGGTCCACCAAAGGTCTCGAAGGCTTTGTGGAAGGTCCATTCGACAGCTTCCTCTATTGGCTTATCGAACATGAATGGGAGGAAAGGGACAGCAGCCAAGCCGAGCTGTTGAAAATCCTCTGTCAGATGCGTCCACATCTCAATAGCAGGGAAAGAGACCTACTCCAATAGGTCCATACGTCCTTATAGTTATGTTTTTTGCATCCTTCAGTGCCTTTCCTGAATACCTTACAATACTATGAATCGTGAAAGCGGGCAGGCCCATCGACGCTATGCTCTGGAAAATCGCCCGTTGCACCATCACGCTCCTGAAGTCCTCGATAGCGGGAACGTGGCCGACCTCGGGTTTACCAGTCTCTGTTGTCAACGGCTCCCTCGCATCTGCCGATCTCATGGACATTACTCCCGGTACGCCTGGATGCTTCATGCGCTGATTTCTCAAGTAGGCTTTGTAGCCTTCGTGCCCTACGTCTCCGACGAGGTATGCCCAGGAGATACCATATGCTCCTTTAATGAGCCATGGATGAGCGATTGGGCGGAAAGACTCCCCAATGTCCGAAGTATAGGCGACATAGCGGTGTGCACTGAGTAATATTGTACGGAATCGACTGGCGTACGCTGCGTATCGAATGTTGGAATCTGTAGACTGGTTTGCTCTTCATGAAGATTAGGAATGGCTTTTAGGTAGACGGAACAAAGGTGTCTCAACATACGTGCCATCATAGACTTGTTCCATTAATGATTCTTCGTTGTCTACAAGCTTCTGAAGACTCTCAGGTAGCGCTTCTCGTGGAAGAGGATCATCTTCTGAGGACTTGGCTCGTCTTTGGACGGTATTGTTGGATTTGTTGTCGTTGGACATTTTCCCCCAAAGTCCAATAGAGAGAGCGAGAGTTCCTCCAGTGTATAAAGACCCGTCTGCCTAAAAACGACTGGGTCTCGTGCTTGATGATGCTCCATCAGGAAGCAATCCGGGGACTCTCCGATGTTGCCCGCCTGCCAAGCCCGCTTCCGCTGCGGCTTGCGATTGCCGCAGAGCTCGTATAAAAAGTACCTATTCTTCTGGATTTATTCTACACGGTACCTTTTTCCAAGAACCTCCTCGTTATCCCGTGAAACTCATCATCATGGTCGCCCAGTACACGATCTTCGGTCGTCAAGTCGGCTCCCACGTCGTAAGTGTCCTGCCTCCGTCCCACGCCTCCCTTTTTCTTTGTCCTCAATCGACGCATCAAGTGTCTAATGTCGATTACTGTCAATAGCTTGCAATGCTCACCCTGGGCACTTTTGCCGCCGGAACGACACTCGCCATGGGAGGTAAAGAGAAGGTGAAGGAGCAAGGGCCACCAATCAATGCTAGCTCAAAAGACGAAGAAGCATTCATACAGTTCGTCCGTTCCTTGTTTCAAAATGATCAACCGCACAGGCGGTCACTGATTCTACTCATAGAGAGTTCTTGAAGAACAATGGGGAGGAGCAGAAGGCAAAGCAATAGGACGGAAGTCGTCAATGGATGACGGATATAGCGGAAGTGCACCATGGGGCGAGATGCCAGCTTGATGCCAGTACTGTAAGCATAGCCACAAGGCAGAAAAGGTTTTCTGTTACATGAAATGGTATCGATTTTGTATTGCGCTCGAGGACTATTCGAGGCTGTCAGGAAACCCTCGGTAACACCGATCGTTCATCCATTCGTGTTTCTGAGAAGGTAGAAGACCTATTCTTCAGGTACCAGATAGAACATTTCTGCCACTGAAGAAGGTTTCCCTGCCACAACTTCCGCCCTCCGATTCCTCAGATCCATAGTGATGTTGAATAAAGTCGCAATAGAGCTATCGTCCGTCCTCGATCGACAAATCGCCGTAGGGAAGTTTTCTTCGTCTTTGAGCAAAGATCGGATGTCTTCTAGTTCTAACTTCTCAGTATTGTGAAGCCTATTCTTCTGCTCCCGCACAAGCTGATCAATGCGTTTGTATCTTGTTGGCGAGTCCCTCAATGCCATGAGGTCTTCCACGCCAGGGTGCGGCTTGATATAATGGTTCGTATGCGCGAGGATCCCCTTTTCCATTTTCAATTCTACCATATCGATATGACTGCACTCGAGCCCAATCGCCGAGTCTGAATCTGCAACCAGTATATGACAAGCACACGCAATGCCCGCTTTTTCCAGAATCCTCACAGCCTCTCCTACTGATGTACTCTCCAAACACGTCCTCAAAGCTAGATGACAAGGCAATCTCTGGTAGGTTACACCTGGAGCCTTGATGGCGTTCAGACAGACACCAACACCTCTGGAATTCAGGCCAATCTTCCCGATAATACCAGCTTCCGTGATCAAGCTGATAGCTGGCTTTCCTTCCTGCTTGATGCTGAGGTTGATGAGATTCTCCTGTTGCTCCTCCTGCCAGTCCCAGTTCTGGGCGAGAAAGCTAGATGTATCAGTCTTCCAGAAAATTGCTGTGCAGCCATCTCTGGCCAACCCAAATGCAATCTCGGTGCGCACATTCATGGCCAATATGGAGAGGTAGGGCACATTTGCACCTTTGGCAACGCCTATTGAGGTCACTACTCCATGATCATATTTTGATTACAGAGTAAACAGCTCGTCTCTGTGAAAGGAATGGAGAATGCAAATCACGTATTAAGTCAACACAGATTTTGCCCACAAAGATGTTAAAAGCATGCTCGAGGGATGATGATACGTGAGAAAGGTTCAAGGTCGTAAGCACCACCATTCGGATAAGGTCGGGCTGAGGCTTTGCCAGACTCGATAACAAGATTGATTGCCAGATTGAGTGATGATACAAAGAAGCTCATGAGAGTCGGCCATACCTTTCATCTCCGTACAGTAATCTGGCCAATCGCTCGAGAGCAAAGGCTCAAACTTTGCAGCTGTATCACACACTTGGGACCATGATAGACCTGCTGTGTTTTGGAAAAGGACGTCGTAGAATCTCAGACCCCGTTCAATCTCCACCTTTGCCGCTGCACCATGTTGGAAGCCTATCTGTGGGGAGAGAAGGCCTAAGTATTTGGACAGCTTGATGATGTGACTGTTGCTGACCTCTGTGCGAGTCCCACTGCAATTGATGTGCTTCATCTCGACCGCTCGTGCAGACAGACAGTGACCCTGACTTGTCGTTGGCCCCAAAGACGGGCAGAGGTCAGGAGTACGCTTGGTAAGTACTTAAATCTTAGACTCGAAGAGATTGGCAAAGATGACACCGTTAAACCCATCAGATTCGCAAGCAACGGCTATCAAAATCGGGTGATGGAACAAGTCTAGCTTCCGACCCTGAGCAAGCTAGGTAAGGTAGGTACTTCTCTAGATGCAATCATACATGATTAGCTGGCGCGCAGAGCAGAATTCGCTACCACATCAATTGGGGACTTGGGCAACAGGATCTCAATAATTAATGGACCTCTGAGGCTGGCGAGTCATCTTGGGTTTGCCAAAGTGTTTCAAACCAATTGGAAAATTCAAGAATCCGACATTGAGATTGTCGAGTGGCAAGGGACATTTGTTGCTCTGAAATCAATTTGATAAAAACATGGTGCGGACCGGTCAGGAAACAAGGTGGCCTTTTAAGATGACCACTTTATATGCCTTGTTAAAGAATAATTCTTCAATTAGGCACCACACTGTACGAGGTCGAAGGCAAGATAATGGAAGTCATCCTTTGCAGACTACCTTGAATACTGAGGCTGGGCTATTCACGCCTTCAAGCTAGACCATGCTCCTATATGTACGATACCGATACCATAGACAAAGCAATGCAAAGTGATCCTTCAAGATAAGCCACAGGCATGAAACCCCAACGCTCTCCCCATAGCTGGACTTCGTTCCCCTCCTAGCCTACGTATTCTGCAATAGAGGCTCTCTCTCGCTGTCTTCGTAGTCTGAGTGGTCGTCGTCCAGTCTTCGCCATATGAGCTCTTTGCCAAAGATCTGTATCATATCAGTAAACGTTCCGCGTTGGAGAGCGCGAGCTGATCGTACCGGCGGAAGTGAGATAGCGAGGGCTGCCGTCAAGACTAGCATAGTGATCACAACGGCAAAGATCCATTGAAAGGCGAAGACCCTGATGCCGTGTTGGTGTACGGCGAGAGCTAGAGAGCGGTCAGCGTTATGCGTACGTGCTGTGATGGCTAAACGTTAAACGCACATGCCGAAAGGATAGCTAACTGGAAGCCCATAGCATAGTCCTTAAAGGCGCCCACAAAAAATAACCCGTAGAGTAAAATAGACCAGATTGCCACGTTGGCCAGAATCCTGGCAGCTAGACTTTGTGCGCCCACCATCGCAGCTCCGTTCGATAAGACAGCGACGAAGTTCCAAGCAAGTGGACCTGTGACGACAGGAATGTGTATAAAGGGCAAAGTTCGGAGATGACGGAAGTAGAGCGACGTCAAGTTAAAGGAATTGGTAATGAGCATCAGCTCGCCGATCCAGAAGTAGGAGTACACCCATAGAAGGATAAATGCGGACGTAAGGAGATTGTGTAGGATGAAGTGCGAACCAACATTCGCGGCGAGCTTGACTAGCTCGGCATCGAAGGTGAAGAGGCAATATAGGTAGCCGAATTGTAGCAGGAGAAGGAGGAGCCTGGGTCCGCATCAGCCTTTTATACTTAGACTATCGTCGTATTCGATGGAGGAGAGCTTGACCAGTAGCCAGAGGTAATCTCAGGATTGAGCGAGAATGGAGTAGGATGCGCCTTGTTCTGGTCCCAGATAGTCCTGCCATTCTGCGGAGCTTTCATGGCAAACAAAACGCTATTTATTACCACCGAAAGCCACGATAACAAGGTCAAGAATCTGAAAACAACAATAGCTCTTTTGTCATGCTTCTCGCGTTTGGCGAATGGGTTTACTGGAATTAGGTATAGTATTTAGCTTCTAGAGTCAATGCGTTGAGTGTGGCGGGATGTCTCACTGGTTTGAACGCGTTCCATGATACTTGGAGTATTGAAGCTTAGTGTTCGTTGCGAGTAGGCTGAGCCAGTGAACGTCCGCAGCTTTGGTTTACCGTAGATGAGAGGCAGTGTGATGGGGTATGTATTCTTGTCGCCTAAAATCAACGAATGAATGGCGACTTAAGAGTTTTGAGGGGTTGATAGGCAAGAGTGACAAGTAGAATCTCGGTCCGCATTGGAGGTGAGGAGAATTTTGAGAAAGAAATCACACGTTCTAAATGCGGTTGCTTCCCAGGTCGTCAACAAAGGAAAGCGCGATGGAGGATGACATCAAACCGCTAAGGATATCTGCATTTTTCACTTCTAACAGAAGCCAAGCTAATAATATGCTCCCATTGGAACGTCTTAGACAATGATACAAAGACACCTAATCGAACGTGGCAAATGCCAATTCATAGGCCAACGCCAGGGTCATTCTTGCATGTTGCAACATGTGATCTATTTACGGATCGTCAGCAGAAGTCGCATGCAAGGCGAGTGATTGAGCTTCCGTACCGAAGTTAAGGAACTCTAACTTGTCTTGCGATGTGTGAATCTTGTTGTCGCTGTACTTGAAATCTGATTCAATAACGGAGGCGGAGGGATAGCCAGCCTTTGACGCAGACGCATGATCAGAGCAAGCATAACCGCATTTAGTAAGAATATACGGAATCGAGCAGTACTAAGTCGCGATTAGCAGGGGCCAATTCAAACAGCTCACGCTAATGGCAACGTACCTGGGTGATGATTTTTTTGATGAAGTCAGTGAGATTCGGGTTGACAAAGTCTGTTATCACACCAACACTTTCTGGTTCTCCTGCTTCAGTCGTTCTGTGAGTGTAACCAGTCATGTCCTGTTGCAGCATTGCCTTGACATCTCTCCCTTCCTTTTCGTACGCAGAGAAGATAGCTTGACTCCCAAGTAGTCCGCCCTCTTCGGCAGAATACCAGTGGAATTCCACGGTATTTGATGCATTTCCTTTGACTATCGCTTCAGACTCTAAAAGAACCCTCAGGGCCTCGAGAATGGTGACAGTGCCACTACCGTCATCGTCTGCTCCAGGAGCAGAGAGTATAGATGGCAGGAAGAGGTTGATACTATCTTGATGGGCACCAATCACCACGGTTTTATCGCTCTTCCCTGGTATTGTCGCAATGATAGAGTTTTGTCCCCAAGAATGTTCGAAAGTCTCAACATGCGTGCCGTACTCTCCAGCCCCAGAGTCGTATATCGTCTGGTTGACTTTGTTGTACAACCAAGCAGATGACTCTGCACCATACCTTCAAGATTTTGGAGTTAGTACCGATTTCTTGAAATGGAAAAGGGTTCAAAAACAAATCGAGTATAATACTCGCGACAAAGGCCTTGGATATCATCGTGGGTATAGATCGATAAGGGAATGCTCCGAAGTTTAGACGTACGTAGACTTATAGTAACGGGTGTGGAAGGATGTAAACTTCTCCAAATTCTTGTACATGTTCTTTTGCTTTAATTTTTTCAACAGAGGCACCAAGCTATCATTGTATGCTGGTGATTCGGGGAACCGGACAATAGCATCTCTCCTGGCCTCCGAAGCCCGCAGTGCTCCGAGGTCACGCGTGTGAGTGATATCCATGAAATTGACGCCAGCCTACATGTGAAATAAATCAGCATCTTCTGTGATTAATAGCCAGAAGCTTGTTCTCCGATGATGTAGTATAGCCACATACTCGTCTCAGTGCCCACTTCTCGTCTTCTGCAATCCATCTTTCTTGTCCTGGGCCCAATTCAATAAGGTAGAGATCTTGATCGTTACTGTCGAGGGCTGTCTGGTCAGGTCTGGCAATGGATAAAGATAAAGCTGTCGTGGAGAGTCCAACAACAGCAAGCGAACAAAGCTTCATTTTGAGCAAAGACACTGTTCTCAAAACAATTGAATAAGAATAGTTGAACGGTATGCACGCTTCCGCAGCTTCTCGTGCAGGCAGCTAATCATGGTCGTCATCTGATATAAGCGCCACCCCTCGGGCGCCGGGTAGCAAGCGTGCAGCGTGACGGGCTATCTCAGATCTGATGACTCAAAGACTTGTGACTCCATCAAAAGAGACCGGCCAGGTTGCCAATTCATGCGATTGCATCTATCCGTCTTTGGTGTGACACGAATATATACGCTCCACTCTTCTTGTCTCCGAATTGAGCGCAAAGAGCGCTGTTCCGACATATTTACAAGCACTGATCTGTCCTGACGGTACTTACCCAGAATGGCAATCCATCCCAATGCCAGTGTCTACGCGCAGGACAGTGCTCCTCATCCTTCGTTGCCTCATCACGTCAATATTGAAGCCTGGACCGAGGAGGTCACGCAGTCACTCGGTGCAGTCTCTTTGACATCCCCAGGCGGCGTCCCGGGTACAAGCGTATCTCTTGCTATTGATCTCGACGAGCCATCCCGCCACGAGCAGTCTGGAATTGCTGAGGCTGCTCGCCGCGCCAACAATGCTAATCCCGGCTGTCGTCCCCATCGCGAGCCTTTACGACGCGATAGCCAAAAGCGGCGTGAGGCGCTCCTCAAGGGCAAAGAAGGAAGCCGTCGCCGTACACGCTGGGAGAATGGTTCGTATCATACTTGGTCAATATGATACGGATCTTGTTATTGACGATCTTGGTCTGTGCAGATCGTCTATTAAACAACCCATGGGCACAACCCCCATTGCCGAGCGATTGGGAAGTCCAGCCAACGTATCCCAGGCATGCCGTTCCTTATTATCTTGCGCCACTCTGGGACCAAGATATGGCCGCGCGAGCAGGCGCTGAGAGAAAGAAGCGCGAGGCTGCCCGTAAGCAGGCTGAAGCAGAAGATGGGAGCGCTGGCAAGGTCCCAAGAGAGCTTCGCGAGAAGCTTAAGAAAGCCAAGGCCGCCAAGGGCTTGTTGAAGGATCTCGAAGAGCAAGTTCGTCTCTTTGTCAAGAATTGGGAAGATCAGACGCAAGACGTTGCCGAACATGAGCTGGACTCTGAAGACGAAGAGATTGTATTTGTCGGCCGAAACGGGCAAATGAATGACGTACCTCCGTCCCCAAAGATCGGCTTGGAGGAAAGTGATGCTGAGAGAGACCAGCGGCTGGTCTTCGACAGCTTGGCTAACGACCAGGGAGGGAGCTTCGGGTACGTGGTTTGCTTTGCTATGCTCTGCCATAAATAAAGTCATGGGGTTGACATTGATTTAGGCGCTGGCTGGTCCATTCAATTGCATCTTACTATGGCCTCCGCACATGGTCTATCACCGTTGGCGATCCGGCGAGGCGTGAGGCGTATGTTGGAATACCACGGCAACAACTCATTGAAAAAAATGCTTTTCCGTTGCTAAGGCCTCGTCCTCTGTGGGGTATGGTTTGAGCCATCGGCTTGCTGCGATTCAGACTTTTGGATCACAATGCCTTGTATACGTCCGCACATGGAAGCTTGTTCAGTGCACAAATTTCCCGTCAGATTTTATCAATATCTAGAGACTCTAATGACGGCCTACAGCGGGCTTCTTTATAAAGACCCGACATCGTCTATCGTCTACGCAGAGTAAGGTGGTTTCTAAGGGACCTACTCGTAGAAAACCATCTGCTTTGAGTTACAAAACGTTCGCAAAACACGCTAGAATAAATACGCGTCTACCCCGGACGCGACTGAATTAGCTAGATCCAGTGCAGTGCACCTTCAAATGTCTACTTCAAAGCATATAGAAACCATTCGTAGTTACAATGACAGAGACAGAAAGAGGTACGCTGTCCGACGACAAAAGTGCGTCTCAATCGCATGAGGAGCACCAGTACCTTGATCTGATTCGGAACATCCTCGAAAATGGCGAACATCGTCCGGACAGGTATCTCAACCCATTCCAAAATTCCACTTGTATCCTACGCTCACCTCCGAAAAGAACAGGAACAGGCACTCTCTCCCTCTTCGCACCTCCAGCACTCCGCTTTTCCCTCTCGCGACCCTCGCCAGATCCCTCGTCACACCCAATACCAGTACTACCACTCCTAACCACGAAACGGGTCTTTCTCCGAGCCGTCATCGCTGAGCTCCTCTGGTTCATTGCCGGCTCTACTTCATCCCTACCCCTCTCCGAAGCTGGCATAAAGATCTGGGACGGCAATGGCAGCCGCGAGTACCTCGATAGCGTCGGCCTTTCTCATAGAGAAGTAGGAGACCTGGGACCTGTTTATGGTTTCCAATGGCGGCATTTTGGCGCTGAGTATGTGGATGCGAAGACAGATTACACGGGCGTGGGAGTCGATCAATTGGCAGAAGTTGTTGACAAGTTGAAGAACAAGCCGTATGATCGAAGAATAATACTGAGTGCGTGGAATCCTGCGGATCTTGGGAAGATGGCATTGCCGCCCTGTCACATGTTTGCACAATTCTACGTTTCTTATCCGAAAGTCTCGAGACCTGATATGCAGGTGAATGGCGGCCATGCGGAGTCGGAAGCGCACATCAATGGCAACGGGGGTCCAAAAGCTCGAGGCGTCCTTTCTTGCCAGCTCTACCAACGTTCATGCGACATGGGACTTGGTGTCCCTTTCAACATCGCCTCATACGCTTTGTTGACGCATATGCTTGCGGATGTGTGTGACTTGACTCCTGGAATCTTCATTCATACGATGGGGGACGCCCACGTATATTTAGATCATGTGGATGCTCTAAAAATACAGCTGGAGCGAATACCGAGGGACTTTCCAGATCTTAATATTCTGGATCATCATGAAGGAAGCATTGATGGGTGGAAAGCTGAGGATTTTGAGATAAAGGGGTATAGGCCACATGCCAGTATTCCCATGAAAATGAGTGTATGATATAGTCAAGAAAGACTATCTTCAGATGTTGCACGTGTGTTGCATAAGAGCTGTTGCTATGTATGACTATCGACCGGAATTGTGTGAAAGAGTAAATACGCTTCAAATCCTACCAGCGCCATCGCTATGCGCATGCATAGATACAAAAGCGTGTCCTCACTTAGTCTCCACAGGTCCCACCCCACGCAGAAGAACAACCGTGTTACCATCCACGCACACGTCCCCCGCTTTCTCTCCAAATTCCAGCAGTCGTCCAAGCTCCACATGGAAAACCCTCAAACGCTCCTCCTCTCCACCTCCTCTGTTATTCACGTTTTCCACTTGCAAACTTTTCGCCGCAGCGTCTAATACTCTCCCCACAGTCCAGTCCTTGCTATACCAGTATTCTCCCTTGGGTAGTTTACTACTTGTTGTGTTCGCTTCGGCTTCCACATACAGATAGATTCTCTTGTCCATCGGCACTTTCGCATCACCCTTGGCCGTCCGCTTCAGCCCATTCACAGATATGATCCGACTCGCGGCGGTCGACGGTTTAGGCTTCGGCAAGACAGCCGCTTGCTTTTCTTTGCCCCAAATTCGTAATCGACCGAGAGCCGCTTTTGCTTTTTCCGTTTGCGTGGGGCCAGTCGTGGGTCGTGCACCGACTGGTATAAGTGTAGAGCAGCTGTGGTCTTCCTTCAAGCGGTGCTTGAGACAGTATTGCCTATTACACGTCGGACAGCCAACGCCAACGGAGTTTAATGTATTGATATATGTTTTGCAGCTCGGATGGGAACATTGTGAGGCAGTCAAGAGAGTCGGCTTGCCGGAATTAGCACTATTTGTATTTGGGGAAAGCGCAGCAGCCTTCCGCCTCGCGGCGGCCCACTCGCCGGCGCGAGGGCATTTGTGAGCTGTCTCTGTGCGGTGGTCGAGGCAGTAAGTGCCTTTGCAGGATTCGCAGCGGAAGGGGAGGAAATCAAGTTGGTTGCAATAGGTGTACTGACAATGGGCACCGATGGCTTCGAGGTCTTTGTCCATCGTGGTGAAGGTTTGGGATTCGGGAGGTGGGGAGGAAGCAGAAGAGGACGCCATGATGAGTGGACTAGACTGAGGTATTTGACTTGGGTTGATTTGGTCGTTGCCGCCGTACAGGCAGCGGGGCTTCGTCAGCTCATTGCCATTGATGGTGGATGTGTAAGGTAAGTGGAAACTACCAGAACGCCAAGATAGTTGTTGACATAGGGCTGAAATAGTAGCAACGTTTTATTACCGCCGGTGCCGCCACGGCAACATTAGTATCTTACCCTTGCAATTTTTAATCTCCATATGCATTATGCAAGTGGATATAATTTGAACGTGTCGTGCAAAAAGCTAACATACTTCTTTCTTTTAACACCATTACACGGCTGCTTACGGAGGTATATTCCTGTTTAGCTGTTGTCGTTGCTAAAGTCTCTCTGAGTACGAGTATGCAATACAATCGCTGGATATGAAATGGCTATGATCCTAAGGCAAAAGACAATCCATGTGCTCGACATTGTGTCTCTAATTGAACAGAAAGAGCTCCTACCGCCGTATTAGTTGTGTCTCAGGGTGCACACAGTGGAGATGATCTAAACAATGACTGCTCCTAGACCATTCCCTTTTCCTCTAGGCATTGGGACTGATGTCTGCCGAGTCAATCGTATTGCAGCTATTCTACGCTATGAGTACACGCGGAATCGATGGGCTCGAAAGGTCTTCACCCGTCTCGAATGGCCTGCTCTATGCAGAAGATTGCAGCGCCTTGAGAAGACAACAGGAGAGCCAGCCGGACAAGTTGATGTGACCAGCGATCAGAAGCTGGGAAAGGAGGATCAGACGGTGGCTAGGAATTCCGAAACCGCCATTTGGATGTTACCCAGATTATCTACATATTCGTCGATCTTTGAGGACGAAAATTCGTATTGGTCAACTATCGCCGATGAGAGGTCTGCTCTAGGTGCCTTGGCACGCCATCTTGCTGGAAGGTCAGAAGTCCCACGAGGAGTTACATCTAAATGTTTCTCCCTTGCTAACAACACATTGAATTAACAGGTGGGCGGCAAAAGAAGCAGCAATCAAAGCCCATCGTCATCGTCAGCTTTATATGCAGAATATTTCAATTGTTAGACCCATTGAACCTCCTGGGTCGTTGTCCGGAATGAGTACGGGTGGAGCTCGAAAATTGGTCGCGCTCATCGACCCTCCCAGTGACCGAATTGAAATGATCCCGCGCGTAGCGGCACGAAGAGGGTTGAGAGGTTTTGTTCCTCAGAGTTACGGTCTTTACAAGGGGGCTTTAATGACCAGAGACGAGCTTCGCAAGGAGGTGCAGGATTCGGAAGACTCGGAGATGCACAGAGGCGTGCATTACTACCGGGAATCTCGTGTCAAAGAATCTGATAGGCAGGTCGCAGAGATTAACATTAGTCATGACGGTGAATATGCCGTCGCCATGTGCATGGCTTTCGATCCACCAGGGTCAACGTTTCCCGAGAAGACCATCGTCGATAAGGGAGAGGGACTTGCGTTGCATGAGCCGCAGTGGGGCGATGGAGGATGGCTCGACTTGGCCAAACCAGGACCTCATGTGGGTTCATTTGGATTGAAGAGGGAACGATTGTCGGACATGCCGTTGGGTGATCTTTTAGATGAGCCGGAATCCCTACCAGACGCAGATGTGTTGGAAAAGACATCCCAGAAAGTATCTGAGAATACCAATGTCTCTCTCTACCACGATGCAGCAAGGAGGCTTTGATCAACCCGAGTTGCGAAGTGTGGGCATGAGCTGCAGCCAACGCGTACCAACCAATCCAGTCTTCTCGCATTCCACGCTTGATTCGCAGAGATGCCAGGCATTGCCTCGAGATCTCAGAAGCCTAGTTTGCATGAGTCCACATTCCCTTGGACAAGGAATGATTGGACACATGCTGAATCTGATGCATACTGAGTGCTAATTTTTGTACGGAGTATGGCTAAGATGCGAGGAGTGGAACGGCAGAGAAAGTGCCTTTTCAAGCCTAAATATGTACCATATTCAATGTAGATTGGAAGAAAACCTCTAGGCCGACTCCTACAATCTCTGGACCTAAGACGCTTATCATTTCCTTAGTCCGTAGACATACGCGTACGATGTTTAATCTAATCTAAGTTAATTCGTCGCTAAGGTAGATTCTATTAACTTGAATAAAGAGCCCTCGGAGCAGCGTAAGGAGATCAGATGAAAGAACCCTTGGAATTTTTTAAACATATAAGTTTTTAGGAGCTGAGCAGCATGTCAGGGGGGTTGGCGCAATGGTGAGAGCCGGTCAAATCCCTCATGAATAGTAAATACTTACGCAATTCTAAGGTAGCGCGTGTCTCTCCTAATGTCCATTGGTTAAGACAAGGTTGAGGTAAAAAAACCCTTTTGATGTCATCGCGACTTATCCACTTACCTCGATATAGGGTTCGAGTCCCTTGCTCCTCGCCATTTTTGATTTTTCTTTTTTTTGGTATTTGTTTGCGGCTGAGCATTGAACTACTGTTAATTCTTACATCTCAATAAGGTCATCTAGGAGCTGCCTCTTTGTCGCCTCCATTTAAAAAGACCTATCGCCTCATCATTACTTGTAGACAGTAAACTTCCCTCGACCATATCTCTTTGTTCTTCCCCGCAGAATAGTATGCCCTTCTCTCACCATTCTCACTCTGGCCAGTTCTGCGGTCATGCAGAAGACACACTGGAAGAAGTCGTCCAAACAGCCATCAGCAAGCAAATGGACCTCTACGCTTTAACCGAGCACATGCCGAGAGAAGAAGAGGACCTTTATCCAGAAGAGGTAGCCGTATCGTTTGCACTTGCATATTCTTAAGCTGACGATATTCTGCTAGGTCAAATTGTCACAGACTGCTGCTACGCTTGCTAAGCAATTTGATGATTACTTCCATGAAGCTCAACGGCTGCAAAAGGCGTACGCTTCAGCAATTAAGCTCCTAGTCGGCATGGAAATCGACTGGATACGGCCTTCATCTCTAGATGTGATCCAGAGCCTGCTCAGGCAATATCCTTTCGATCTTTTTGTTGGATCTGTGCACCATGTGCATACTATGCCAATCGACTACGATAAGAAAATGTATCACGAGGCCCGTGAAAAGTCTGGTGGTACCGATGAAAAGCTGGCTGAGGATTACTTTGATCTACAGTATGAGATGCTTAAGGCTTTGAAGCCGCCTATTATCGGCCACTTCGACTTGATCCGGTTACTCAGTGATGACCCAGAAGCGAGCTTTATGCAATGGATAGGTGTCTGGCAGAAAATACTCCGAAATCTCGACCTTATTGTTGACTATGGAGGCCTTGTTGAACTCAACTCGGCAGGCTTGAGGAAAGGCATGAGCGAGCCGTATCCCAAGGCGGAGATTTGCAAGGTGGGTGGCAGCCATCTAAATGCATCAATTTCAGGTGATAAAATACGTCTCTAGGAACTTGTTTCTAGAGGTGGTGCCTTTACGTTGTCTGACGATAGCCACGGCATCAAACAAGTTGGCACAAACTATGGTCGATGTCTGAGCTTTGCTGAGAAGACAGGCATAACCAGCATTACTTTTTTCGAGAAGGGTGCCGCCACCGAGGACAACCGATTTCCCGGGATCTCTAAAAATGCCGTCGATTTGACAGAGCTCAAAGAACATTCAAGTTTCGTCGAACTCAAGAAATCTTGATATATCACGGGCCTGTCAACCTCATGGATCTGGCGAGCTTTCCGATTTAGCGACCGATGCATGCAGGGCTTCGCAAAAGATTCAAAAGGCACGCGGAAAATCGCCCGATCCTGTTGTGATAATGACCAGGATCAGGTACCCGTAATTGGCGGACGGTCAAGCCATTCACCCATTCACATCGCCAGGTCCCCGCACTTCGTGTATGTCACGGCAGGCTGGTTGCATGTGCAGACAAGATCCAGAGCGATAAGACAAGCACCTATCTTGATAGTTCGCAGTAGTGTGGGGTGGGGAGGGGAAGTCAGACCGCATTGCATGCTCCCATCTTTAGACTCTGCCAGCACATCGAATGTTAGAATGCACATCTAACGGCTCCTGCATATGCAGAGACGATGATGTGCTGCGAGGGACGACAAGAATCTCTAAATAAAACCTGTCATTTTGAAACGGTCTGGCCGAATGCAACCAGAGGGGGAGGGGCGAATGGCAGCGGAAGGCTAAGGATGCAGATGGCTTGCATGAGCAGTAGTATTGTTCTAGAAGGTGGGAAAAGTCAACTAAAAACCAGGGCAATGTCCGCACGAGGCATAGGGCAAAGACCAGCAGCAATGCCCCTGATTGAGCGCTTGCCAACTTTTGGCAGGCACGTCGTAGTCCCGATACGTCACGCAGCAGTACGCAAGCGACGGCGGCTGTTGATGCAACGTGTAAAGGTGTAATCTCTTGGCTTAGCGAAGCAAAAGATCGAGACTGTGGGAGGTAGCAGAAGGGCGGGCCATGTCTCGCTTCCCGACGAACAGGTGTGGGCTGTCGATCATGTCAAGGTCGGCAGGCTCGACAGGGATCTTGACATGCCGGTGGCGGTGTCCGAGATGCGTCAACAGTCCTTGTGCATTCTGCACCGAGTCATCCCCGGTTTCGGATGATTGAATTTATTTATTGGTTTCATGTTATGGTACTGCCTTGATGCCCAACAGACGAGCAGGCCCTGCTTTGCCACAGAAGCCGGCTTGGTGGAAAGAGCATAGCAAGCCGAAAGGCTATGACTTGGGAGGCAGTTAAGATAGACCTAGACCATGTTTAGCATGATAGACGTCTAGTATATGAGATCAAGTGGGATTGGGGTGGTCGGATATTCAATGCTGAACTCACGTTGATCCCAAGCTAAAACCCTCTCCCCTTGACCGTTTTCTTGGGCTCCAACCTACATACAACCTTGCCTTGCACCCTTGATAGCTTCACCCGGAATCCGTTAAATTGCCCCCATGCTCTTGGGCTTGCAGAGTCGACATGTGAACTAGATAGGCCTGAATCAATGATTAATGCCACGAGTGACGAGTGCGGCCGCGTTGCAAGTGCCGAAACCAATAAAGCGTTGCGCCTCCCCAGCACGCCCCAGCAGGCCCCAGCAGGGCAGGCACGCCTCGTCAGCTACTCAATCCGACCCTTCACATGTTGGGGGTTGGCAATTGGGAGCTTGTGGTGCCACCAGTGCTGGCCCTGGGGATTGGTGATTGATGACTGATGATTGATGATTGACGATTCATGGCTGAGGAAGAGGAAGAGGAAGAGGAAGAGGAAGAGGAAGAGGGAAGAGGGAAGAGGAAGCTCGCCATGTCTCTTCACCCTACCTGAAACGGAAGCTCCCTTGATTCCCCCCTTGGCCCTTCTTCTTCCTTCTCTTTCTTCCTTCCCCACTTCACCTGTCGACAAACATTTCATCCCACTTGCTCCTCCGCTATATTACTACCAGCCCACACCACCTTTTCAACACCTACACTCTCACTCCTCAACCTCCAACTCTCCCCGCCCCAGTCCCAACCACCACCAACCCACTGCACACTCACTTCCCTTGGACTCTGATTGACGCATCCTCGCCATCCCCACCACTTCCATTAGCATCATGGGTGTCACTAGGAAGATCGTCACCAAGGGCAACGGCACCGATAAGCCTAAGAAGGGGGATGAAGTCACCATTGAGTACACTGGTAATCTCTACGACGAGGCCAAGGGCTCCAAGAATGATTTCCGAGGCAAGCAGTACGTATCTGCCACACACTCAGACCCTTCCACTCTTGACCATTGGTATGAAACCTCACACTAATCAACGCGGTTCAACTTCTAGATTTGACTCGTCCAAAGGTCGTGGACCCTTCAAGACCCAAATTGGCGTCGGCAAGGTTATCAAAGGTACATCGCAGCTCGAAAGGGGACAAAGGAAGTTTCGTCGGTTGACACATACAAGGTTGGGATGAGGGTGTGACGGAGATGTCGCTGGGAGAGAAGTCCATCTTGACAATCTCAGGGTACGAGCATGCATCTCAAGCCACAGAGGCCAATTCCTGTGTGCTGTAGGGACAGACGGTGCCAGATGGCTAATGACCTTCAAAAATATAGTGACTATGCCTATGGTGACCGGTAAGCCTCCGCACTCTCTGACTGGATCGCCTACTCAACTCCTTGTACCCATGCACCTAAGTCTCACTCCATGGTCGACAACACCATCCAGGCGGTATGCTGACAAGAATTCTCTGCAGTGGTTTCCCTGGACTCATCCCACCGAATGCTAGCTTGGTCTTGTGAGTTGAATTGACTGTTTACCGTCCGCTCTATAATGAGGCTCTGCGTGGCTCACCATTTTACACACCATGCGACCAGCAGTCATGCTCATTGGCTGTCCTAGATCACTGTGCATGCATCAGCAATCCTGTGGCACGGGAGGCTAACCAATCATTTTCTCGATCTAGTGAGGTCGAACTCAAAGCTATCAACGACAAGAAGATCTAGACTCTGGAACGCTGCAATCACCATTGACAAATCTACTGTTTATCCAATGGAAGTTTCATGAGTCAGAAATCAGTCAATCTAGGTCGTGTTGCTTGGTTTGGTGCGACACGTAATAGAGATAATGCAGAAGAGATGATGCTTCACGATTTTCGTTCCAAGGCCCAGCCTGGTCAGCATGATCGAGATCCCCATGCCCAGAGTCTCAGCATTGCTGTTGGTCGGATGAGAGGAGTTGTTAGAATGCTCTGAACAACCAATCATCTTGCAAAAACCCCAGGCTCTGTTCCTATTGGGTCTTTCCGTGACGCTTTTGACTTGACGTGTATGGTGTCGTTGCTTGAGCATGGACTAGGTCCTGTTCTTCCTCACGCCTTCCCTGCTTTCCTCCAGCTAAACGCCCGTGGCAACCCCTCTTCCTTCTCGGGACTTGGCACCTACGTGAGAGCACACCCTCGACCTCGCCCCTTTTCTCTCCTCTCCAAATCCAAGCGTAGACTGTGGCACGAGTTTGCATATGGCCTCATCCGCAATACCAAATTGAGCTCGAAACAGTAGATTAAGATTGTTTCCTACAAGATGTCCTGTGTAGCCCTACAAAGTAATGCTTGGCTATTTCTGCGGTATCTGGAATGGACCAAGTCCGATCACTTATGTTCAAGCGTGCGGGACCAATGATATCAGGCCCTTCTCGCCTTCGTTCTTCCACATTGGCCTCGGAGGATCTGGGCTGGGCTACGTGGGAACGAGGTGGAAGAGCGGAGAGAGCCTACAGGATTATGAGGTGGACTTGTTAATCGAATATCACAAGTCATCAGCAAAGTAGGGAGGGGACCTAGGTTTGATGTGAATCTCTTAGATTAATCGCTACCGAATCTCGACATGCACCTCTCCTACCCAAACCTCGCTCCCCTTTTTTTCAACCAAGCCCCCCTAAATGTGACTGTACTGGAAAACAATCGAGGCCTTTTGAAGAATATACACAAGGGTATTTTCGTCCTTTTCTCGCACACTCCACTCCCCGCTCAGATAGGTCTATCCAATCCGAAACGCTAGGGGGAGAATAAAGGTAATAAAGCATTCAAAAACTGTGAGGATCTACGGAACCCACTCCATCGTAGACCCATATCATCCAGGCTGAAGAAAGATGGTATAACGTGAGAAGGCGGGGAGGAGATGGCGGTGATGCATACTCCTCTTCTCAAACAGGTCTGTAAATGCGACAGTATGCGGCGCCCATCCCATGCCGAGTTTCCTTCCCACGGAAATTATGTTAGTAGCGTACGTATAATACAAGCCCCACAGGCTTTTCCTCAATTCCAGCCCAGACTGTTCTCCGCCATAACTGGCGCACTGATCTGATGCCTGCTGCTCCCACTCCTGCCGCTCCCTCTGCTTCCAGCTCTGCCGTCATTATCGTAATAGGGACTCGCGCTCCTCTCTCCCATGGCTCCACTCATCAGCGCTGCGCCGGCACCTGCATCGGGCCCAGCGTGCGACATCACTGGCGAGCTGAACATGCTTGGTGACCGCATGTGTGACTGTCTCCTCTTCTTGTATCTCCTGGCGACGAAGAACATGGCCGCACCGTAAGCTGCTGCACCGCAAGCGACACCGACGCCGATGCCCACAGAGGACGCTCTGACGTGTTCTGAGTTGCCGATGTCTCCGCCAATGGGGGCACCAGCGGTCTTAGCGGAGGTGGTGTCAGCTGGTATATTGCCGAAGGCTGTAGAGCTACCATCGGTGCTATTGCTGCCGGTAATAGGGATCGCGTTGTTGATCATGGAGAGGAGGAAGGCCGTGCTGTTGTCAGGATTATTGTAGAACCTGGAAACTGGTGTGGAGACAAGTAGTCCAAGGTTGTCGACGAGACCTTCAGGGATCCAGGCTAGAGCTAGGGTAGTGACATAACCGACATCCTCATATGTGTCCCAAGCTCGCAGACTCTGCATGGTTATCTGCGAAATCTCGATTTCGAGGCCGTATTTAATGCCCCAGGGGATGTAATAGAAGATCTGCTGCTGCGATACAGTGTGATTGTACACGAAGAGGTAGTTAAGTGGATATCGGAAGGCAATGTTAATCAGTCTTGTGTTAGGAGGCTGCGTGCCAGGGCCACCGTTCTGGTAGAGAATTTGAGGGACGTTGGAAGGAAGGTTCGAGGGCCCGAAGTAATGACCTTGAGTCGCAGACGGCGTCGAGGATGGTCCGTGTACAATGCTCGTTGGAACAACTTGTGTAGTCGAAGTATCATAACCAACCGGTGACTGGGTATAGGGTCCCTTGCCGTAAAACTGTTGAGGTGGAGGAGCAGCGGGAGTCGCAGTCGGTCCTTGAGGAAGAGCGCTCTCCTGGGTAGCGACGGCAGCTGCGCTTTGCGCTGCGATACTCGCGGCAGCTGCGCCAGTCTCACTGGGCCCGGGCGACTGTGCAGAAGCTCCTTGATCTGTAGCAGCTGACACAACTTGACCATTAGACACTGTGGAACCTGTTCCAGCTGCTGCCGAAATGGGCACAACTTTTCCATTGGATTGCGTTGAGTATCCCGCAATCCCTGACTCCAGCGTTGCTGATTGAGGTGTGGGAGTTGGGGTTCCATGGATCACTTCACCGTTCGAAGCAGTAGTCACCGGCCCGGATTCTGGCAAACCACTGCCCAATGCTGAGCTCTGGGGGTTTTGGCCGGATATTTGGGCCGCAGTAGATTCTCCGGACGCCTGTGGTGATACTGATCCAGATGCCAATCCCGTTTCGCCTGTCAGCGACCCTGTGGCGACCGGTGATTTTGTTCCCCCAACGGGTGAGCTTGTACCGCCAACAGGCGAACCTGTTGCTACTGATCCTGTTGTACCGACTTGGGAGGCTGTTGGTCCAGCTGCAGACTCCGTTCCACCTACTGGTGATGCTGTTCCACCCACTGAAGACTGTGTTGCCCCAACGGGTGACACGCTTCCCCCAACGGTGGAGGCCGTCCCCTCTGGAGACTGAGTTGCCCCAACTGATGGCAAGGTTCCCCCAACACTGGAGGCCGTTCCCACTGGAGATTCTGGTCCTTCAACTGATGACACGCTTCCCCCAACAGCGGAGGCCGTTCCTCCACCCGGCGATGCTGTTGCCCCAATGAGTGAGCCTGTTATGACTGGAGAACTTGTCGCACCTGCTATGGTTTCTGGACCCCCTCCAGCGGTATTCGAGCCTCCTGTAATCACCGGCGAGGCTGAGTTTGGTGAGCCCGCCGACGAGACCTGCTGATCTGGGAGTTGTATAGAAGCTGGAAGTACGTCCACGGCAGACGCTGCAGATGTGAAGGCGGGATTGAGCACCAAGGGGGGATTTCCAGAAATACTTGCCAATGGATTTTCGATTGAAGCTGGAATGGTATTCAATCTTGATGCAGCTGCCGCTACCGATGGATTGAACACAGAAGCTGGTTCAGTACTCGCTGCATTTAGATTGGGGCTTGAGTTTTCGTCCCCACCGGCAGAGGAAACGGAAGCTGGTGGAGTCACCAGTGGTGTCGCAATATTCGTCGCTGCTTCAGTGTGTTGCGCCGTGTTTGGTACAACTGCACCATCAGGTAGTGTTGTCTGAGTGGGTGCCCCGACTTGAGAACTGGCATGAGTTGGATTCGGTTGGAGAGCTATCGAAGCTGAAGATCCTACAGATTCATCCTTTTGCGCAGTTGATGCTGCTGCTGAGCCAGCCGTCAGTGTAGGCTGGGTATTTTCCGAAATAGCGGTTGTAGGGCTTGTCTCAGAACCTAGAGTTACTGTAGCGGGAACAGACTGTGGGGGGATGGGTGAAGACGCTGGCTCTGCGGCATAGGAAGTGATTGCACCTGCTCCACTGCCTGATGTAGTGGGAACGACACCGTTTGTGACAGTGTTGGTGTTTGTAGAACCTTCGTTGTCTGTATTGGTACTTGCCGCTGGAATTCCCGAGGTGGCTTCCCCATTAGGAGACGAGTAGCTGTCCGTTTCCTGTGCAGAGGTCTTGATAGTATCTCCAGGCACAGCTGCCAACGATCCCCCTGCCGAAGGAGTCGCGAGCGGTGTTTCATCAGTAGTCGTAGTGCCCCCCGAAGTCAGTTGATCACTTTCGTCGTTGGCACTGGACTTAATAGTCGTTCCAGAAAGAGGGATAACCGCCGAAGAACCCACGTCTGCAGTGGTCGCAGGTAGGCTTTCGAGACCTTCAGTAGCCGTTGTCGCAACGCCAGTAAGATTGTCAGCTTCATCCTGAGTACTGGACTTTGTTGTTTCTCCAGCAGGGAGGACGAGTGAACCCGCGACTGAGGTGGTCGCCGGTGGCGTCCCTGCGCCCTCGGATGATAAGCTCGACTCAAGTGTATTGGTTTCTTGGGTTTTGTCGGCTTCTACTTGCGAGCTAGTCTGCTGCACAGCGCTAGATGGCGTTTGCGAGCCTGAAGTACTCAGGCCCTGTTCACCTGAAAATGAGACAGAAGCCTCGGACGCAACGCTGCTTGAAATCCCATTTGCGATTTCAAAGTCATCTTGTGAATTGTCAAGTGAATTCGACACAGTGGCACTGGAAGGAACCGTGGTAGTCTCGGGTGATGCTGTGGAACCCAATTGGGAGGAGGTTACGCCATTCCCAAGCTGCTCGACTGCGGTAGTTTGGGATTGCGTCGCGGGACCCAACTGAGAGGAGGTTACACCATTCCCAAGCTGCTCGACTGCGGTAGTTTGGGATGGTGTCGGGGAATCTAACTGAGAGGATGTTACGCCGTTCCCAAGCTGCTCGATTGCGGTAGTTTGGGATGGCGTCGCGGAACCCAATTGGGAGGAGGTTACGCCATTCCCAAGCTGCTCGACTGCGGTAGTTTGGGATTGCGTCGCGGGACCCAACTGAGAGGAGGTTACACCATTCCCAGGCTGCTCGATTGCGGTAGTTTGGGATGGCGTCGTGGAATCTAACTGAGAGGATGTTACGCCATTCCCAGGCTGCTCGATTGCGGTAGTTTGGGATGGCGTCGTGGAACCCAACTGAGAGGAGGTTGCGCCATTCCCAGACTGCTCGACTGCAGATGAATAGGTTGTTTGCGGCGCAACCTCGTTCACGCTGGATTGATCTGAGCTACCTGCACTCGCTGACGGAAAGGATGAACTCGGCGCAGTGGCTCCATCTAGATCACCTCCGGGAACAATACTGCTTTGGCTTGTTGCTCCCTCGCCGCTGTTTGGAGTCGAAGATGGTGGCGGTGTTGATGAGACGGGAACTGTTGTTGTAGAAGGGTGTAGAGCCAGAAATTCCTCGCGGTTGCTGTCACCATCTCCAGCCGACGAAAGCGATACCTCTGAGGTCGATGATTGTCCATTGTCAGATGGCGTAAGACTGAGTGTGGTCGGAATGGCTGAGGTGGCTGAGGTTGGCGTTGCGTCAGGCCCAAGGTCTTGAACAGACGACGAAGTAAGGGTATCGTGTAAGGTTTCGAGGTCAGAAGTCGAAGCTTCGTCAGGCCCACCTCTTGAAGTCGTCGAATTTGTAAACACGAACCGCTTGATCTCCTTCTTCAGGAATCGAGGCCTTTCCAAATCTTCCCTTTGTTGCGCAGGTGCAGCGGCAGCGAAACATGTAGCGGAGTCGAGCGTAGATAGCAATGCCAGCGATGCCGCAAATATTACTGAAGATTTTCGAAACATGGTGAATGGGTAGAATTTTATTAATAGAATAGATTGATGGTGTATTTGATGGTGACACCTTCCTCCTCGTTAAATGGTATAATCATCGGCATAAGACAAGCACTTACTGTCAGGAAAGAATATAAACGAGTGAACTTGACAAGTCAAGATTGCAAAAGATTGTGGCTGCGATATATTTGTCAATCAACAGATCTTGAAGACGGTGGACCTTTTTGCAAGAACTTCAATCTCGCGGGCATACGGGTTGGTCGACTTACGGTTAAAAGAGCGTAAAGGGCACAAGGGCCCAGAAGCAAAAACGAGGAACTTTGATGCCTTTCTCCCTCAAGAGACTTGGATGTTGACCACGGGTTTGGATTCTTGAGAGACTTTGGAGTACCTTTGCTGCCGAAGGACTCCACAGAACAAGGGGCGTCGGCACTGGACTTGCGTGCGACCTTCACCTCGTTCTTTGTTGACCAATCCTATCTATAGCCCCATATTCGATTTCGAACAAAGCGTTCCCACCCTTTGTTCCCCGTTATCACCACCACGTTCCAGAAAGCGCCAAATCGTGGGTATTTCTTTGAATTGATTGCTTGTTGTTGGGGAATTGGGAGGTCGTGCTAAAGAAAGTTGGGATTGGTCGCGATGTAAGGGATTTGACAATCGTCTGCGACCATGCAGTGTCCAATTCCCAGGGCTACCTGGTTAGGATTTTGGATATCTCGACCAGTGCGACCGACGGAGAAGGTCAAATGAGTGTGTGGATAGTCGAGCAATTAAAGAGCGTAGACGACGGTAAGAAGCGTCGCGCGAAGAAGGTGGTTGAGATGTGAATGTTGGCAATGTCTTGTTTCTGTCGTGTGTTCATGAGGGTTCCTGCACGACGGGAGGATGGATTGTCTGTGCTGAGAGTGGCTTGCACATGTGCTGTCGATCCAGGAAGGCGATGAGGGTGTTGATGATGAAGTCGTAAGGATAGATACCCAGGTGTTGGAGGAGTCGGGAAATTGAATGGGAAGGCAAGGTAAGGTAGGGACAAGCCAAGGCTAAGGATTTCCGCCAAATTGAAGCGGCAGGGCAATTGGCTCGTAACAGTCGTAACCAGTCGTAACCAGTCGTAACCCACGGGAGGGAAAAGAGAGAACCGAGAGAAAAGGAGTCGGTCTCCCTTAGAGCAGCGCCTCAATCTCACCTGAATGGTAACAAGGCCTTTTAGCCGAAATGCGCTCTTTATTAAATGGGAGCTACCTTAAGCCAAGGTAAATAGGTAGGTAATTGAATAAAGTACTTTACTTACTTTACCTTAGCTGCTTACCTTAGCTTCTGTGGCTTAGGAGCTGGTAAGCGTCAATCTATCTATGGAACTTGCTCCACCATCCTCCACCATCCTCTGCCATCCTCTGCCATCCTCTCAGCGTCCGTGCCTCGACATTCAACATTTGAATTCAGGCAGCCGGCAATTCCCAAGTCTCACGAGCCCTAGGGTGAAAATGACGGAGTTCCTGGGACTGTGCATGTATTTGAGCCGTGATGCTGCAATCCGCTCACCTTGGTGTTCAAGGGTCCTCCTACCTTACTCTAAAGAGATTGGGCCACACCCGGAGGGACTGGATTGACTGCAAGATATAGCCTTGTACTAGCGGCAGGTACGGATGTAACGTTGTTAAAGCGGCCAGATTCCCATGCACCTTCAACGGCCTAAGCCTTCCTGATTGGTCACGAGGAGGCAGGAGGCGCAAGAAAGAAGAAGAACGGGTGCGTGGCAGCACGGATCAGAGACCTGTGTGCCTGAGAGTACGTAACAACTCTTCCGGGCAGAACATCATCTTTCATCGACGACGATGCTGTCAGCCATGCTCTGCACAAGTCCATGACAACTTGACACCACAAGTGAAAGCTGGAGCGGGCAATGCTGGTGAAATTGGTCACAGAGTCCGTCCGAGAGACCTGTTCATTTCAATTGGCTTCGGGGCGTAGCAGCGACTTGGCCCAAATAATATGTCGCTGCATTGTCACGGTGAGGGGTTTTGATTATTACTGAAGTGGAGAATACGGTACCTTCCTAATCTTCTCCTGTGCATAAAAGGAGCAAGCACCCTATACTCGTCACTCGTCCGGCGATATTGCCATTCAGAGTGCTTCGGGTCCCCAGAGCTTAGAGACGTACCCCATATCCTCCAACCGTTCGGGAGAAAGCACTCTGCATTGCTTTTGCAGGCTGTGTGCATGACTACTTTTACCACTCAGGGAATCAACTAGGCCATGGGAGATTTTATTAGATAAGGTACCTTATGTAGCAGTAAGGTAGCGTTCGGATTGCTGACAGGTGAGGGGTGAGGGGGACTCCAAGCCTCCAACGAGGCTACGAGCAACGAGGCAAAATCGATCTAGGCCTGTTCCTACCACGAGGCCGGAAAGTTTCCCAAGGTTGAAACAATTGGCAGTCCAGACACCAACCACGCTTCCGCCATCTCTTATTTGCACCTCACCACCTACAATATACTACTGTCTATACATGATTTCCTCACATTCGTGTTTCCTCGTCACAACGCCTGCGAACACTCTACTCCACCGCCTCCTGACCCTCTCTCTACACCATCGCAAATCTCAACGACGCTGCGCCAACAATGCAACCAACAATTGCATAACCCTACCAGAACAAGGGTCGAAAAGCTTGAGCCATGAAGCTACTAACACCTAACAACATGGCAACGTTGGCCCTCTGGCACGAGATCCATTTGTTGGGAAGCCTTGATGCAAAAGGTGGCGCTGACAGGCATCATGCTGCAACTAATGACGAAGATCAGACAGCAGATGAGTCTTTGACACCTCGCTCACGTGGCTTTCAAAGCTTTGGTTGTGAATTCGAGTGGGGGGAAAGAAAAAAAGGAAAGAAAAGACAAGAAAAATCATTTCAAGCCACAGATCTGCAACGATCAAAGGGTTCGTGAACAGCAATGTCGTCTTTGCTGACGGGATTACTGATCCAAAAAACAAATTCGAGGCGCACAGTCGTTTGGCTCTTCTTAAGACAAACAAGGTAGGTGCCACGCGTCAGTCGATCCAACTGATATTCATTGGTGCAAGAAATTCATGAGCCGAGAGTCTACTCTTGTCAATCAAAACTGCACAACACTAAACAAATGCGTTTGCTCCACCGTCTTCGCCCATGTCCTGCTGATGATGCTGTCCGAACATGCCTGCTTATCCCATCCATTTCACAGCCCCTCGTCCAGACTCCATTCTACCCTTGTTCCATGACTTCATCCCGACCCCAATCACAAGCCATGCATCCTCTCAGATACCACACCCACGGAATAACAGCATGCTGCAGTGAAGGCTCCAGCCAGGAGTACATTCCCGATAGTCCTACGACGTCTGCCTGCGGCTCGCCTTCTCCTCTTGGACTTGGCGCTATTGTCAATCCATTTGCCTTGGCGAGACCCCGAGAATACTCTCTCCTGCCTATGCACCGTATCACGAGACGTCTGGCTTGGCGATGCCGATGAAGCAGATTCCTGTTTCTGCGCTTCCTCGAAGGCCTGCTTCTCTTTCATTATATCGTCCGTTGCCGTCTTGCTAGATTTCTCCACTTCCTGATCTTCTTTGACTTTCTGCTTTTCAGCCTTGATTCCTCCCAATTGCGCTTCGCGGTGTTCCTCGATATTTGCTTGGGATGGGAGTTCAAGAGGCCGACTGCCGCCCTGGATACCAGCAGAACCGTCAAGAATGACAGGCAAAGGATCGAGTGACCTGCCAATGGGGTTCGGCTCTTTCCTTGCGTCCGGCTTCTTAGTCTCGGCCGAATCTGGTGGAGTAGCTCTTTTCTTGAACACAAGGACGTCACTAGTACCGGATACAGGCTTGTATCCTTTTTCTACAAGAGAAATGACGTGAGAAAGGAAATTGCCGGGATTACTCAGACGGGCGAGTGCCTCCGAAGGAAGAAGCGATTCCTCCTTCGAGAACGGTGCGAGCGTAGAACACTCGACAGATTTGACACTTTCAGCGACTGAGTCGTAGGCGAGAACGCAATATGTATTCAGCTCTGTGGCGTTCTGAATCTCAAGGTTAGTGCATTCTGGTGTTGTGGTCGGACGCGGACGGTTGACCAATGGTTGCTCTGACCTGGAGGCGGCAGTAGCTTTGATAGAGCCCCGACTGACCATACCACTACGTCCGATTCTGGCCAATTGCGATGCAGTAATTATGATTTGCATGGCGCTCTCCATGATCGTACGAGATGTAGTGTCCTGGTTCTTGAGATCTGAGGCTTGGTCTTCTTGACAGGGATAGTCTTCAATAGCAGACTGAGCCTCACGCAGATGACCAAACAGCTTCTGGATAATCACCAAAGTCTCTGAAAGTCCTAGACCATTCGAAGTTTCGATTATGCCTCCGGCACTGGAAGGAAGCTGAGCATGTGAATCAACCCTCCCAGATGATGATCCCATGGGTTGATCAGGTTTTTGTGTTGGAGACCTTGAGAGGACGTGAGATTGGCGATGTTTCGTGTCAATAGTGCCGTAAGTATCTTCGTAAATATTCCTGATTTCACGTATCAAAGCTCTGTCCGTCGCGAGTCTCTGAAGCTTAGCGTCCATCTCGGCATCCTTTGCATCCATGGCATGTGGAGCTTTCCTCTTGTACCATCGATCCCTGCCTGCGAATTCATGAACATTGCTTGCCATATCGCCCTCACCTTGAAGGAAGCTTTGCAGCCGACGGGGAGCTGGCTTCTCGGCATCATTGTTTCCAATGCTTTTGGTCTTGGCCGAACTAGTGGTCCTATCGCTACTACGCATCTCCATTGCTTCCATGGCTACTTTCTGGGTCTTTATTTCTTCTTCATGAATCTCACTGGCCCTCTTCGCAATCTTCTGAGCTTTCATCTCCTCGTCTTTCTTCGCAGCTTTCTTTCTCATGAGTCGGAGTTGTTCAAGCCACTGCTGTCGCAGAAAGTCGTAATCTGCCTTCATGGCATCTAGCTTGGCTTTAAAGGGCACAATTTGAGCCTTTAGCTTAGTGGCTTTATCCTCGGTCTCATGGGCTTTGGGAGCCACAACGTTCGATCTTTCAGAGATAGATTCATCCTTAGATAGTAGCGTCGGATGTGATCTTTGGTCTGCAGAGGTAGGATCAAAGTCCCTTGCATCTGAGAGCTCGTTTACCCATACCGCAGACGTGCCTCTCGATACTTCTTCGCTTGTGAGCTTTGAGTCCTGAAGCGTTCCCTTCAACCAGGCGCCAAAGCCAAGCTCCGGTGCTGTACCATTTTGTACAGGACGGTCTTCTCTCTTTTGCGCAAACCTGCTGCTCGCAAGACCTCCGGCTGAATGATTCGCACGGTCTGGAGAACAGCTCTTGTAATTTTGTTCCAATTTCTTTCGTCGTGCTTGCTTGTCAACGTCAGTCTCTTTCGGTGGATTGCCCCGGAGACCTGCCGAAGCTCTCACATCACTTGGTCGAAGTAGGTCAATGTCCTCGGTCTTGTTCTCTTCGGGTTCGTACTGCAGCTGTTGGCGGTCGCTTGATCTCTTTTCGTTGGTACTTTTGTTGCCCAAATGCCGGTCCAGAGCACTCTCGATCTTCGTAGCGGTAGTTTTTGGTTTGGCATCCTGCCCTTGGAGGGTCGGTTGAGGATCTTCCTTATGTTTATGAGATTCTCCGAAACCTTCCCGTGCAAGCCATCCATCTGAACTATGTGGCTTGACAGGAGGAGTGTCTTTGCATGGCGGGTCGGAGCTTGACAGGACCTGCGCATGCTCTACGATGAGAAAGCGACGGTCCAATGGGGTTGGTGAGACCGGGTTCCAGAGTTTGAGAAAAGGTTCGGAGGATCTTTCTCCACCCTCGGCTTGAGACTTATCATGCCCAAACGTAGCAACTGGGGCGGCCGACGCCTTTAGAACTTTGCGATTTGTGATTGGATCAATCTCGTACTCCTCCTGATCATGTTCCCGGATAGGCGTCGTCTTGCTGTTTGACGGACTTCCACTATTGTCCCTATCCTCCGAGGTCTTTGTACTACTGGGATTTGATTGAGAGGGCCAATTCTCCGAGGTTCTTTTATCGTTTGGTATTGAGGTTTCCTTGGAGAAAGCAGGAGAAGGGGTTGTGGCTGCTCTGGGCTCAATGCTTTCTTCAGCAAAATTCCAAGTCTTGCCAAACAAGGCTGTATATGGATCATGCTCGACTTTCTTCATGAAGTCATTGTATTGTCTCAATTTTTGCTTCTCCCACTGGGTATACCAATCTTCTTCTTCTGTGTCGTTTGCCTCGGCTTTGGTCCTTGAGCTGAAGATAGTCTCGGGCTTCTTTCCCAAAGAGCTCGAGAATCGCCATTCATGTATTGGGGCATACCTGGGAAGGTATCTGCGAAGATGATGATTACCCCAGAATACACTTCGGTAGAGTTGCTTCCGAGTTAGGTCTGGGCCAGCAAAGTCTTGGGCACTGGAGCCTTTGCATACTTTCCCTGCACGACTCGTGGTGTTCTTCTGCTTCGAGCCCCAAAAGAATCCACGATGAAGGGAGAGGCGGGAGGACGGCGGGCTACGAGCAGTGCTTGATTGGCTCAACACAAGGGTTCTTGAGGTCGAGCTTTGCAGGGATCGAGGCTCAAGAGTCCTACGTGATGAAAGCATGATGTTGACAAGTTAGAAGGTCATGATATAGTGTCGTTGTTCTGTCACAAGAGGTCAGTTCGCTGGATTGAAAGTCCAAGATTGCCTCAACTCAACTGACTTTCTCCGCCTCAGCTTCAGCTTCAGCCAGGCAGCTCACGAATGAGCAACGATTTCAAGAATGTGCTCGGAGAGAAGCCAAGAGAATGTTGGGGTGTCTAGAGTTTGTCGCGTACAGCCTTGTACTCGTGTGCTCTAGGCACGGTGGCATGCTTGATTGCGGGGTAACCGCCTTTAGGATCCACTATCAAGTATCAGATTCAGATTACCTTAGGGCTTAGACTCTCAATTCCATTCACATGGAGAATCTGACTAAAGTACCTTTTTATTATTAGTAGACGTGTATCACTCGTCTGTGAAGAGCTATTTTCTTCAATTCGATCAAGGAGACCAAGGCAAATGGAAGTGTCACGGTGCTGATGCAGCGACTTGAATTGATTGATCCAACCCTGTGGCCCGGATATTGGGTCAAGCTGTTGCACAATGCCAAAGACAGCCAGACGGCAATCGGGCATCGGTGCATTCTGCTCCTCTCTTGAACCATTTAGAGAGGCCGTAAAACAGACAGACGAGATACATGAATGAATCCGCTTGGTCATCCCATTTATACAATACTCAGTTCTCCTGACCTTCATCAAAGTTTCGTCATTGCCACTGGCCTGTTGTCATGTTGACGACAACACTGGGCACGTCCTTCCTACATTCCCATTCTCATGCTTGGCTGGAAACATAGCGTTGTCCCTTGATCCCTATCGCATGCACATGTGTCATGCATCCCACCTTCTTCCGTCCATATACTGCAAACCCTTACACCATGGCTCCTCCCCCTCAAACCCCCAATAACGCCCCCCTCGTCTCCTCTCCCATCTTTACCCTCCAAAGCTTGTACTCCCCGAAACACCACATTTCGCCGTTCCTCCCGAAGCAGAAATTTGCACAGCCACCCTCAATCTGTATCTTCCCAATCAACATCCCAGCAGGATTCCAAATGTTTATACCATCTCCGCAGCCACTGTATACATTTCCGAACACATCACATTTTATGCCGTCCGGCGCACCTGCATCGGCATAAGCAAAAACTCGCCGGTTGGTCAGGTAGGGCGAGTCATGTTCCCAAAGTATGGAATATGCGTAGATGGTGGCAGCGCGACGATAGTCGGTGCTGCCGTCGCCATGGATGAGATCAGTATCCGTGATGTAGACTGTAGTTTCGTCTGGGGAGAAACAAATGCCGTTTGGCCTGCCAAAACCGTCCGCTACCACTCGGATATCGCCAGTGCTGGGATCAAAGCGGTAAACGAGCTGTGGTAGTTGTGGTTTGGGTCGGAAACCTTGTTCATATCCGTAGATTGGATCTGTGAACCAGATAGAGCCATCCGAATGAACAACGACATCGTTAGGGGAGTTAAATGGGCGCGAATGATAATTATTGAGGAGTGTAGTTGTTTTGTGGGGCCGTTTGGCTTCCATATATATAAGGCCAGAGGGTTCGCGAAGTGAGCCTTGCGCACAAAGTATGAGGCCGTCGCGGTAGTTGGTTCCCCCATTGGCCATGTAGTTGCGCTCTGGACATCGTACTTTGTCGCGCGTGAAGTCGGTGGGAGAAAAGAACTCAATTTTTGTTATGACGATTGTTTTGTTGCGAGTAGTGACGGCGTCTGGAGAGGAGTCTTCCAGCTGATTCGAGGTTATGAAGAGTGTGTTGGTTGGAGGGTGGAAGACACCGGCTTCATGGAAATAAGGGGCGCGAGGGTCATGTATCAACAACTGAAGAGTCGGGTTGGGGCCGAGAATGGGAAGGAAGGAGTCGTGATAGATGAGAAAGGGTTTAGGCTGGGCGGCTGTTGGAGACACCAGGGTGGATCTTGCAATTGGTCAGTGGAAATGGTGCACGTCAAGTACGTAGGTCAACATACTGCCACAGTGCCTCACTCTGACGATTGATACGCTGGAAGTTCCGGTTATCTCCCCATATATTGTGAGAAGAAGCTCTTGTTGAAGACGACGTCCTCTTTTGAGAAGCAAGTCTGGGCTGCGGGGCAGGAGAAGAGGGGCGAGAATTGGAGGCGGTGGAGGGTCTGCCGCTGTCCCTTTTGTTGGAGGATTTGGACGAGTCGGAGAAGGAGACCTTGTGACCTGGAGTAAGCAGATTTCCGTCCGAAGTTTTCGGACGGTGCCAGAGATGCGACATGGTTCGACTGTGGCAGCCTCGAATGGTGGGGCTTCTAAGCCTTGCCTTGCCTCGGCAGATTGCGCAATTACAAGGCTAGAAGGGTGTCTATAGCTTGGCTCTCAAGCGTTGACGATGGTCAAGAGCATGAATTGATTGAGTGATGTGTATATCATGGAATATCAATGTAAAGGAAAGGGGGAAAAGATGGCCGAGGAGGCTGTTATAACTCATGCCTAGCGACATAGTACCTAGGTACTCGTAAGTCGTAACCAGGAACTTGGGTGGCTGCGCGCTAAGAGCCGTGCCTACTACCTAGTACCTACTACTAGCAGAGCCGAGATGACGCAGGCACCAAAATTCAAGAAGATTCATTATTATTAGTTGCATGATTGCATAAGTATGTATTATTGTGCGTCGTCAACTCCAAATGAATAAATGATTGGCTTTGCTGAGTATAGTCGTAGACCGTAGTATTAATATTTGCTTGGAGCTCCCTGCACTGAGCCTTCTCTTTTTCTCCTTCCCGACTCTACCTTACCACCTGACTGCCCGACCAAGATTTTCTTCAGCCTGTGCCAACCCTCACTGGCACTGGCAGTAGGAAGACTGTCGCACTCGCATTATTATGCGCGTCAGACTCAGAGTGGCGCGATAATGATCGGCAATCCAATCTAACCATCCAAGAAGACACCTCACAGGCCAAGACAAGGCCCGAAGGAACTTACTCTCCGACGTCCCCTGCAGATGCCGCCATCCTGGTAATGGTGATGGTACAGTAGCCCACTCCATCCGACTACATTCAAAACATTCAAAACATTCAAAACAATCACATCGAATCTTCCCTCCAACGCGATCTGACCCTTTGCCAACCCTCTTTTTCGTTCAAGCCCCCTCTATGCTCCATTCCCAGCCCTCGCTCAACCCACTCCTGACTCCCCATCTCACTCAGCCTGCTGAGAGCTCTGGAGAAGGCGAATCTCTCTTCGTCTCCGGAAAAGAAGCTGCTGTTTTTCAACACCTTCATGTTCATCCCCAAATCATCCATCATCTGCCGCATCACATCATCCACGCCTTCGTGATCCTCTGCATGCTTGATGGAGCCTGTCTTCCTGCCGCCTTCCAGGGCGTCATCAATCTCATCGGTTGACATGAAGAGCCGGAAAAGGGGCACCGCAGTCGTTAGAACCAACTTGGCCTGTGGCTTTGATCAGTAACAACAATGTGTATACGTGGCGCAGATGTGAAGCCCTACTCGACTCTCGTAGACCGCATCAATGAAAGTTATGAACCTTCTTGCCAAGTCTCTTTCTCGATGCGTCATACCCGGTACCCCCGTGACTACGAAAGCATGGTAGCTCCTCATTAGCTCTAGATAGTCAGCAGCGCCGGTTGCTCGTCCAATCAACTCGTCGAACTGAAACATGGCCGCACTTCCACTGGCTTTGGGGATCTGGATATTCCTTCCCCAAACGTGCTGGGTAGCCGCATGAGGTGGATCGTTCTCGAAATCACCGAAGAATCGAAACCACCTCTCAGCGTGGGTAATGGCAGCTTTATCCAGAGGATGATGATAAACGCCAGAAGGTGGCCGTGGTATTTTTCTGTAATCCGTGGTAGAGTCAAGATTTAGGACTCTAAGACTGGTCTTAAGCAGATTTATACAAGGAATGAACGACTCGCGTTGGATACCATTTTTGTAAAGGTCGTTAGGGTGTCGGTTCGAAGTAGTGACGAGGACTACTCCATGAGACATTAGAGCCTCAATTAGACTGTACCTTGTCAGATATTGCGACTTGAGGAAACGGTGACGCCTTGTACCTTCTCAGAATCATAGCATCAGCAACATCAGTACATTGGAACTCGTCAAAGCAGAGCACACTCCCTTTCTCAGCAACATCAGCAGCAACATATTGAACAGCGTCTAGATCAGTCCCATGCTCCATCTTCATTACATGAAGTCTCTTATGTATATCCTGCATAAAGTTATGGAAATGTATGCGCGTCTTCGAAGTGACATTATGTGGCAGAGTATCATAAAACATATCCATCAACATCGTCTTCCCACTACCAACATCTCCAAACATATAAAGCCCCTTCGGTAAATTTGTAGGTAACTGAGTACGTTTTTTGGGAGGCTTGCGGTGGAACAAAGATCCTAAGAGAGATCGTGGAGGCGCTTTCATAGATTGGATGCTTGGATGCACGACTTTAGGGGCGTGATAGTCTTTGAGCATATCGTGTAAATCTTGAAGGCTCTGCACGATTCCTGTCATTCACGAATCTCAGCATAGCAGGTTTCAGGGTGCTCGAAAAATGGTACCTCTCTGGTGCTCGTCCTCTCTGAGCTGATGCGTTTGTACTCGCTCGTCATACTCGTTGAGAGGACCCCACATGTCAGGGTTTGCTGTTGCAAGCATCAGCCCGTGCTCATGCTGCATACTTTATGCAGCCCTACAATGGCTCACTGTGGCCATGGCCCTGTCGAATCCTGAACCCAGCCTGTGCATCTGTAGCGATCTCTTAGGTAGTGCTTTCCTCGGTAGTGCGGAGCCATGGCGTCCTCCAAACACCATCTCTGATACAGACTTGCGCAGGCATTGATGGCATAAGTTCCGGCGACGCGCCCTTGATGTCGTCGCTCGCAGCTCAAGGAGAGCATCTCTAGGGGCCAAAAAAGGCACAATTGGCACTGCTAGTCTCATGCCTCAGACTTCCTGTCAACCCAAGAAAAAGCAGAGGCTGTGATGGCCTTTGTTAGCTCCGGACTTTCGGCGTTTACGTCCCACGGTAGAAGCACCAGAAGTGTACTGTACCTTATGTCTCCAGCTCCCCGGACTACATCCTCTATCCTCTATCCTCTATCCTCTATCCTCTATCCTCTATCCTCTATCCTCTATGAGATCTGCATGAGTGCTCCTTGCGGCACGACCCCCCCATGATTAGGAATCGCCTATACAACATACAGGACGCAAAAAAAGTGCCTATGGCTTCCACACTTCCATCGTACAGTTTCATTACCATCTTATTATTCTACTCCGCCCAGGCCTCCTGTACCTGCACTTCCAGGATATCGCCATGATCATGCGCCTTCCCTTCCCACAGTAGGAACTCGAAACCCAGCTGAAGTGGGAAACAAATCACGGTAGCACAAAGAATCTTGAAAAATGGTTTCTCGAGTGTTTGAATATTTCTGTAAATACTTCACGCCCTAACTCACTAATTATCAATCATCTTGCTCCACATATCCCGTCTCACTAAAAGCTCTTTGACAATGGTTGCATAGATCTACCGACATTGTGAGTAGATCTCCAGGCAGAACATTATGAGCGAATACAGTCCATGGCATGACCATTACCATCAGCAAAGACATATCTGAACGCCTGCGCAAATATCCAAAGGGATCAAACCGACTTCCTACCTACTCGTTTCCCTCGTTTATTGTCAGAACAAATGAAGAGATTATGCACATTGAACGAACAATGTCAGCTTCTGGTTCCTGCTCAGAGCCACGTCTAAATCTCGGTCGCTTAGCATGTCGCAAAAGGTCTCCGTGGGCTCGTCTTTGTATTGGACAATAATATCTTCTGAAATCTTCAGTCTATCTCTCAACTTCTCCTTCAGCTGCAAGTAACCAATTTCACCTGGTACTCGGATAGCAATCATTTCATTTTCGAAGCTGACTTTGATTTTGAGCGCACTGGATGCATTGACATTGGTAGTCGAGTTGTTAGGACCAGATGAATTTGCGGAAGCTTGTGTGATGGAGGAGGGTTGAGGTTTGACTGTGTTTTGATACTGATAATCTGATTGATTGCGGTAATGCTGTGATCCTGAAGGAGCCCCATTTGCTGCCTGGACCGAGTTTTGGTTTCTGTGGCTGCCTTTGTGCGGCGGCGGCCCCATGGCTCCATAGCCGTTCGAGCCGTTCATCTGCCCTTGAGATGACTGCCTCGATGCTGTCCTTGACAGACTACCGGTAAAGGATGATTGCTGCGACCCGCTCGAATGCCGGTAATCTTCAGCGACCCTGTCCGGATCTAGCTCATGATCACCCTCGCGAGGGGCGAACAGTTCCCTCACAAGAGCGCATTGTGAGATGTAGGGCGGTAAAGCAAGGAGCTCTTTGACATACTGATTGAGACTCTCTCTCCTGCCATTCGAGATGGCATCGGTGACATAGGTGACCGGCCCTGGCATGAATGGCAACACCCTCTTACCGCCGGGTGGAGCGACCGCTTCGTTAGGAAATTGTTGTAGAAGAGCAATCTGAAAGTCATAGAACTTCTGGTAGATGCGGGAGAGCTCCCAATGTCGCCCATCTTCCATTTGGCATTCGATTATGTACCAGTATTTGTCATTCTCGAAGATGTAACGCGGTATCGAAGCAGATATTGGGGCAAGCCCTGAGCGTTGAGATCGTCTGTCGTACCCATTCTGGTTAGTCCTCGATGGCTGCCTCTGATGATGACCTTGATTCTAGGAACCAATTAGTATTTGCTGCGCATGATGGCCTTTTAAAATACGTACGTAAGGACTCCCATTGCTTTCATTGCTCAGGCCCATACCATCGGAATCTTTCGGCCCTGAACTAGCTGTTTCGAACTTCCCCAGCGTAATGCTACTATTCTTATAGTCGGCGGCCATTTTCTTCCATTCCTCCACCTTGGGTACTCCTGCTCTCGTCACAGCGCCTTGAGCATCTGGCACAGCCTGTCCTGTAGACATGTCTCTGATCTCGATGAATGATACTGGTATAAGGCCCGGGCCACCAAGTCTGCCAATTGGCTTCGCCACAAACCATTCTGGATTCGACTGGGCAATCACAATGATAGCTTCCCCTGCTTTTGCTTCCAGCTCGTCTGGCCTTTCAGCGCTAAAATCATACTGTACAATTCCGTAAACCATCGCCCCTGATCCCTTACCCGCGCCTGACATCCTGCTGTTGCCTTGTTTCCCCGGTTCCGTGGATGACTCGTGGCGTGTGTGGCTAGGTTTTTCGGCATATCCTGAATCATGTGATGTGACAAGAGCGCTCGAGCCCGACGTTGCCGAGCCACCACTTTGTCTGCCTCCTTCTGTCTTTCCGATCACCTCAAAGTACGTCACTGGAACCAGTCCCCGAGCGCTCGGTATCAAGGGATTGCATGCCTCGTACCAACTCTGGTCGTCTTCTCTGCTGATGACATGAAAGAAATCGCCTTTTGCAAAACCTAGCTCTTGCGTGTTGTTGGGATCTGGGTTGTAATCGAAGAGCGCTTTGATGACCTGATTCAAGGATGAGCTTTCAAATCCACTCTTTGGGCAGGGATAGCAAAGAGCACACCTTCTTTGGGGGAACGATGGCGAGAGCGCTCTTGGGGGTTAGCGACGTATGGTGGACTTGTCGGGTATCTTTTTCGCCCTTGATGGAGCGCCGAATCGCTTTCATGTTCTTCTGGCAGGCAGGGTGAGAGTTGTCAGAGTGGTGGTGTGATGGTTGGTTTCCGGACCAACGAATGTGTATATGCAGAGAGTTGAGAATGATCGTCATATGACGATATGATGAGATTACAGCGACTGCAATCTGGTGGAAGAATAGCTGTGGATGCAAGCGAAGAATTGGATTGTGCTGATCTGCAGGTTGGGATCAAGGATGTATGTAGTCGTGGACTCGTTGGTTGGTGACTGATGAGGGGTGGCAGGGTGCTTGTCCGCCGCGCCTTGTTCTCGTCTCCGTGTCAGCCGCGCTTATCGATAGTCAGAGTAATAATGAGTCAGGTCAAGTCAGAGCAAGTAGAGCAAGTACCTCTACTCGGTACGGTAGAGTAGAGTACCTCGAGGTAGCCAGGGAGTTTAAGGATCAAACTTGAAGATTAATTTATTTATGATTGGGATTATCGTGTACCGAGTACAAGTGTACAGCCAAGTTGGGGATTATAGTACTAATAATGATTACCTTGCCTTGGGATTATTTATTATTAGAGAGATCGGGCGCCGGGTCCAGGAGAATTGTACAGTCAAGTAAATTGGGGGATCCAGGATTCAAAGGCGTGCATAAATTGATTTCTGGAAGCTAAAATCATCAATCACTCAAATGGAATCTTCTTTGCATCTTTGCTTCTTTGCTTCTTCCCTTCTTCCCTTCTCTGCTTCCTTGGGCTCTTCAAGGCGGCTAGATATGCAAGCCCAAATTCCCCCATCCTATCACCGAACCACTGGCTTTCTTCGCCACTGTCACAGGTCCTCGTCCACAGGCTCACAGCAACAAGTCTCCGGCCTGAAGAAGCCAGTCGCATCTGTACAGTTACTTCGACACAAATTGACGGGAGACTTGACATTCAGCCTTGTTTCGCTGGTATTGGTCTGCTCTCTGCTCTCTGCTCTCTGCTCTCTACGCCCGTGTGATCACACGGCTTTCTTTCCCCGCTTACGAGACTGGCCAGATTACGGAGGCGGCGCCTAGGTTACCTGCACTAGTCATCCTCTCCAACATCTCCTCTCGGCCACACCTTCACTGCACATCTGAACGGCACCTCGTAGCATGAGCGGAACTTGTTCATGCACGCTACCGAGAATCTGTGTCCTTGGACTTGGGTGGCAAACGTGGAACTCCCGTTGCCACCGGTCCACAGTCCTGTGACAGGTACAGAATCTCACTTGGACCATCATGTTGATAAAAACAAAGTCAATAGCCCCACGGAGAACAGAGTGTCCCGATCCAATACATCTCAAATCTCGCTTTCCTCAAATCCTTCACGCCTGCCTCCATTGACAAGCCTCATCATGCCAAGCCCAAACGTCACTTAAGGGAGTTGCTAGAATACCTAGACGTTAGTAAAGATATGAGGTCTAGACCTTCAATCATCATGTAGCCGTAAACGACCGACAGTCGGAGTCGAAGGGAAGCTTTGCTAACGTAGCCAAAGCAATGAGAGCACGCGTGTAAAGAATAATAGAAGACGACGAATGATCTCGGCCCGAAGCAAGTAATAAGAGTGAAACGCTCGACAAAATGAGCGATTGCAAGATAAATGAAGAGCTTGGCAGGATCATATCTGGCCCTTGATATCCACCCTCTTGAATGCGGCGGTCCTGGCAGTCTCGAATAATCTCAAAGCTTTGCCAGTGAGAAGTCTCACTTCACCGTCGCGTTCCTCAAGGAATGATTGACCACCATGATCACATATGAATCTTGCGCTCTCATCATCAGACTCGAAGCCGAGCTCCTCTGTGAAGAAGCGCAACTTTACGTCGGGCTTGTACCTTCAGAAGACGTTAGCAATCGGTAGAGACAGGGGGGCTTACGAACATACGATATGCATATATTCGACAGGGCATTTAAACGTTCACGGGCCACAAACATATCCATTAGATATGCGCCCATATTTGGAGTGTCCAAATATAATTGGAAAAAGCGATGATAGTTTCCCAGCGCAAGCGCAGAGCGGGCATCTAGTGCATGCTTTACTGCTGGATCTCTTTTCTCTGTGGGTGTTAGATCTGCCAATACGTCGTTCATGTCGGTCCGATTGGAGGTATGAATGAAATAAAGAATACGATAAGCCTTGAACTCTTCCGGATGTCCGCCGAGATGCTGCGAATACAGTGCACGCAATTGCGTCTGGCACTGATTATACTCACCCAGATCTCCCTTTTCCAGCGCAATTCTAGCATGTATCTCGTAAACACTAACTGTAAATTCGGTCTTGATATGCTGGACTGTCAAATCTTGACGCAGAGATTTGAATTGATCACAAATGTAGGAGTAGTTGTTCTCCTTCTTCCACTTCTTTTTCAAAAATTCAAGGGTCTTCTCGAGCACAGGCAGTGGACGGACAGTATCAGGATTTGGAGCAGATGTGAGACGAAAGTATCTTTTTTCAAGATCCTGAGACCGACCGATAACGGGACCTTGGTCTATTTCTGATGGGGTGCTGGCCTTGCTGGGGGAGAACGGGTGCTGCGAAAGGTATCCAGGCTGGCCATCCTCGAAGCGTTTCTTCCGATTGGCCAGGTTGTGGTGGGACTTACTTGATCCTTTCCCGGCTACATCATTACGCTGCCGTTTGTCCGGGTGGGTGATTCGATCCTCGAACACGTTGCGCGGATTAGCAATTTGCCATGGTGGTACCTTCTCCTGACTATTCTGGGATAAATCCATTTCGGAGGATTTTCTCTTCTTTGACAGTATATCAGTGCTTTTCACATTAGTGTCTTTAAGGTTCAGAGGCTCGAGACCGTTTCCCCATGGTGGATTTGCAGACATTGAAGTTGGCCTCGCACGTTCCTCCAGGATCATCTGCTGCGGAAGTGGCAGTTTCGCCCAATTGATTGTGCCTAGAGTGTTATTTTCCGCTGAGTTGGAGATGATTTTCTTAAGTTTGATTTCCATCTCTTGTCGGGGGATACTGGCAATAGTGTTCTCAGTAGCGAATGCCCTTTGAACATAATGACGCACGGATTCGGGCCAGTCTCGTTTCGCCTTCTCTGCTGCTGAGGGTGGAGGTGGAGGTGATGGTGTTGAAGAAGGCGCCGGCGCTGGCCTTGCAAAGGTTCGTCTTGCCGATACTGATGTGAAGGCCCCATGGGCTAAGTGGGAGTCAGAATCACGCATTGCATTTGAGGGGGAGTCGACTGGACACACAAGACATTTGATGAGATACGGTCGGGCTCGCTTGCCAAACCGAGGCTGCTATGTTCATCGAGAAAGGTCAAACGATGGCGAGAAATTGATAAAAGAACTCTAGGAGAAATAAAGCGTCAACACGAGCATGCTCGAGCTCTTGTAGTAATTGGAGAGTTCAGTGGTATCAACGGTCACTGGGTGTAGAAGAAGGTAAGGAAGAGAGGAGGAGAGTGCGGCAGAAACGGAGGAAGCAAATGTTCGGATCTATGCTTGTCTGGGTTTAGTCTACCGGCAGGTTCCGCTCGTGCCGCTGAATGGTAATGGGGAGAGTGAGAGGGCATAGGAAGAGGGCATCACCTTTTACTGAAGCCATGATACTGAATGTTCCTCCAGCCTTTAGATCTCACAACTGCTCTTCGACCATCATTACTCCCTGATGAAGCCCTACTCTTTGTACAAGATGCAGTTGGTCTATATGAGGGGTGCGGTCTCCCCAAACGATGCCATAGAAAGCTCTAATTCAAATGTCTGAATAGGAAGTACAAGATTCCCGGCCTCCAAAACGGGCATGCGTACCTGACCACCCATCGAGTATGCTATGTCGACAACTTGGAGCCCCGGAAAAACTCAATAGCGGTCGAGTTGAAGAGCGTGGACAGATATGATTTCTACGTAAGCAAACAGACTTTCCAGCACTCATCCGCACCATGCTCAATCCACGCAGGCAGGCTTCTTGAAGTCCTCTGCCAAGATCACTTTATACCCTAAAGCTCCCAAGCGCGCATCCATTCAAAGTCGCACTCACTCGATTATCGTCAATCCTCAGAGGGAAGCACAATCTCCTTCGCGCAGCTCGACAGCTTCCCCCGTACATCGCGGAGCAAGCCCTTTCTCGAATGCCGGATCGGGATCCAGCACTCCCAGACCAAGCGCTGCAACATGGGTTTGCACAATCTGCTCCTTCTCCAATCCAGTGCCTGCGAGTTTTGATCCAGCAACCGCAAATTCCAACACACTTCTGCCGGCATGTGTGACCTGCGGAGTCAAGCCTTCTTTTCCGCATGTGCTAAAAGCAGCCATTGCAAATGCTGCAGGACGTCAAGCCTCTCAAACTCAGAGCCAAGCTCCTATACAACCACTCCTTGAGAGTCACGGTCGGTACAGCGAGAACTCAAGCATCGAGTATATCGAAGCGCAATGGCGTGGAGAGTCTGCGCTGCCGTCAAAGTCCAGGTTCCAGTGTCCTCGATGCACATTCCAGAATCATCCATCTTTGCTTGCCTGCGAGCTGTGTGGGGTTTCTCTGCTTTCAACTGATTCCAAAGCGGCAGACATTCTCGGAGAGAGCATTGGGCGCCCTGAATCACCTGGGCCAAGCCTAGATGTTGCAGGTCTTGGCGTCGATACCGACAGAGAATGCGTGAAATTCTCTTTCCGCGCGGGTGGTGAGAAGATTTTTCACGAGAGGCTCAAGGGTGCTATGGTGCAACGCAAATGGCTTCTTCAGAATGCTCCTCCATTTCCGGATTCAGCCCAAGGAAATGCTTACAGCGTAAAGATCGGTACAGATGGCCAAGTCCGAGAGCCTCCGCAAAGAGCAAGAAACGTCGGAATCGCTGGTCTTGAGCGTCAAGGTCTCGAGCTTCGCAAAAAGAACGAGGCAGTCATAGGTTCCGCATTCGAAGATCTTGATGCTCTCATGGCCTCGGCTAAGGAAATCGTTGCTCTTGCTGAAAGCTTTGCGAAGAAATCTGACGAAAGTTCAGCGGACGCCAACCAGCTCATCGCAGAGTCTGCCAAAGCACTGAACATGGTGACAACTAAAGACATGCTTAGCTCCAGCGCCGGCTCCGAATCTCTTTACTTATCTGAAATGTCTCGCAACCTCGCGGAGTACCTTACGGATGACGCTAAGGGCATCCTACGAAATGAGGGGGGTATCATGAGTCTCGTCGATCTCTGGGCGGTGTTCAATCGTGCCAGAGGTGGCGTCGAGCTGATCAGTCCAATGGAATTTGAGAAGGCGGCTCGATTATGGGAGAAGCTTGGGTTGCCCGTACGACTACGGCAATTCAAAAATGGACTTCTGGTCGTTCAGCAAGCAGACCGGACGGACGACAAGACGATTGCGCAACTGCTCTCGTTGCTTCATGAGTTGCACACTTTATCTTCCAGTTCTGATGCTGGATGGAGACACGAGGCTTTTGGGCGAGGCATCACGGCGCAAGAAGCAGCGCAGAGGTTCGGGTGGAGCGTGGGCGTTGCGAGTGAGGAATTGGAAATGGCAGAGGAGAAAGGCGCGCTCTGTCGAGAGGAAGGGGTTGAGGGACTGAGATTTTGGGAGAATTGGATTGGGGATGATCAGAGTGACGACTTCGATGATGACATCAAGGTTGATCCTTTCTATGAAATCGATCCAGTGATGAAGAATCTGGAAGACATGGGAATCTTTTAGATGCTGCTCTCGAAGCAATCTGAATTCCGACAGAATATAGCCCACAAGCGTCAGACTAGGTGCCAAAACACCAAGCAGTCGAAAGGGTGAAACTTAGCAATGCTTCGACACAACCAACGTCAACAAGGACATTCTTGTGTTGCACACCATCGTTCTAAAGTAGATGGATCTGGAAGACATATCGTCCCGCGTTGATACTCAGAGATTGAGCGCAGTTGATAGTGTTCCAACTCCGCAAAGTGCCACTTCTCTTGACAGCGTGCCCGGTATTGTGTTGATACTTATGCAATAAGTCCTGCTCTAGTGATGCTCCATGTCTGACTCGGGACCCTGTGGGATGAGGCAGCGTAAGTTGTCATCGAAGCCTGAAAATTGGCACTAGAGCGTGCTACGTCCCATGTTGTGGGACACTGTGTGAGCTCAGTGAGGCTGCCGTAAGTCGCTCAATCTTCTAATCGGCCTTTATATGCTGATGTCTTCTGCAGGGACACGGATTCGTCAGCTAAGATCTCTTACATTACCAGCTCTAGCAGCTCGGGGCGCTGGATTAAAAATTCGATGTATTGGCATTGGAGGGAGGAATATAGAAGATGTGAAGCAGGCCTTACGAGGTTACGGAGACAGAGCGGACGCACGGAAAGAGATCAGTGAAATTCTGAATACTTATCTTACTAAGGGTATCTTGTTCGATGCTCGTACGGGCTTCGACGTTTGTTCAAGGTTCATCTTTCGCCACTTGAGCTTTTTGCCACATATCTATGTCGATATCGATCTACTTAGGACAAGTGTTCATTTTTGGGTCACTAAGCGATGCCAGAGACGTCTTTCTACGCCATAGCAACAACAGCTAAGCTTTGGCGCCCTATATCGACATTATGGGGAGGAAGCGAGATTACATCATAATTGATAAGCTTCGATCACAACTTGGTTTTATCTACTCACGAGAGCTAGGAGAATGTATGAAGAGTAGGAGAGAGTCCCAAGGGGCCGACGTCCCCAAAAAGGTGACAGAACAGAGGGAGGATAAAGAAGGCGTTGAAAAGGTGCCTAAGCCTTGATTAGATCAGGTAAGAGAGGAGGCATTGAGCTGGATTCCATGGGCTCAAGCCTTGTGTTTGGGATAGGGAGCGTTGTACTAGTGTCTAAGCTCTATAACAACGAGGTACGAGAGAAGAAGGAAGAAAAACTTTCATGAACGTTTACTCACATGCATACTTTTAATGCCATCTTGACATACAAATGCCCGCCCCCAGGAGTTTGCAACATTCACATACGTTCATCGTGGTTACAGACCTTAGACACCCGTTCAAGGCTCCCTTCTCTCTCTTATAGAGCTTAGACACCTGTTCAAGGCCTCCCTTCTTCTTCCTCCTTCTCCCACATTCCGCCAAGCCACTCGTCAAAGCTCGCTGATCTTCGTTGCAGAATGTTTCGGACTCGAATAAATACGAACCTGACCGTTCTTCTTGATTCACAACTAAACAGCAACGCGTGAAGCTCGCTAACCCGTCGGTGGAGAAAGACAATGTTATTGAAAGACCCGGGCCCTCATGGTCGGACAATGACCTCGACGAGGCCAGATCTATGTACCTTGACTTCGGAGAGGACTCTCCCCCATTGAAAACCTATGCGTGAGCAAATGTTCGAGAGCAGTTTGGCTGTTGAGAGAGGAGCCCTGACTTGGCAAAGATTCAAAGGCTGAACCGTGGAATATCGAGAATGTTAATATTACCGGCAAGGGTATCGAGGTCTTTCAGTACAACAGGCATCACAAGCTCAGCGACCTAGCACAAGGCGCAGATCTTCTGGGGGAGGACCAGTCTGCTTGGAGCGTGCTCTTCAAGACCGGGTCCATGAGGTATATTTGCGTTTGAGAAATGAACAAGCCGCCATACAGCCAGAACACAACTATATCGCCCTTTATCGAGCTGTACTTCAAGTATGAGGAGCTACCAGAGTCTAAGGACTGCACTCGGTTGAAGGCTGAGCAACCTGAAGACGTTGCGATGGAGGACGCCGCCACGGCCAAAGGTACGTACATTTTCAGGCCACTCCTTCCGAAATTGTCCTAGCACTTAGGGGAAACGCCATAGAATGACTTTCTTCTCGGGTTTCTCATTTGAAAAGAGGGATGCTAATTTCAAGATCTCCGTAGCTGCAGGAGTGGACGAGAGAGAGGTCAACGAGAAAGGTGCGATGATTGAGAGCGCAAAAGCCGAGGAGCTGGAGGTTGAAGAGAGCGAAGTTGAGGACGAAGAAGCCAGTGAGAATATGGAGGAGGGGAGGAAACAGGGGGGGGAGCGGAGAAGTATGAGCTCCTGACACCAGATTACTTCGATCTGGCCAAATTGTTTGCCGGATCCAACGAGTTCAAAAATCCGAGCCTTTCAGATTGTGCTAAACATTCAGGCTTGCTCCCAAAGACTATCCCACATTGCGGCATTTAAAGTTGAATGAAGAAAGGCTGACTGCTGGCTTCACGCCGTAGCTCGAGGTTCGCATTGCCTTCGTCAGAAGCTCAGCCACTATTAAGCCATGGCAATGGCAGTGGCCAGCAGTCTTCTATTTCTATCGGAGGATTGAGGCATGCATACCTTTGGACCCAGAAAGTGGAGACACAGCGCCAGATTGACTTGTCTCTGCATGACTGGATTTCGGAGTTTGGCAATAAGCATAGGCAAAAGTTCGTCCCCCGGGCCCAAGAGGATGGGACTACGAAGTGGACGATGCGATCAGAGCTGTATATTTTCAATTAGCACCTGCATAGTACGGAAGATTATATACTATGCTCCTTTCAAGCCTTGGGCAACAACGGCAACAGCAACAGCCTTCGCGCTCCAGTGTTGCCGTCCCAGCATTCGGAACTCCTCTTCAGACAGCTCCACGACCCCTTCCAAAGTCTCCAACCCCTCAACATCCCACTTTGAGTCCGGCACCAAAACTGTCCGAGCGTTTCAAGCGTCCTAAGCAACAAACTTTAGAGGAGATAGATGCCGAAGAGGAAAGGATAGATCAAGAAGAAGAATGTCTGAGAGCCCGTCGTAGAGAGCTCAGAGAAGAGCGAAGGCAGTTGCAGCAGGCATCATTTTTTGAACTCCAGATAGTCTAAATCGCTGTTGGGATGAAACCAGCCTGGTCTTTCATTATTGAGCGTGAATCAGCTAAACAGCCTTAGTCTACAGCGAATGAAAGCAGCCAATGTCCATAAATATTTCGAAAGTATTCCGACAACAGGACACTTGGCAGCGGCCTATTCAGTACCATATCTCTACAAAAGTCATCATCTTTGTTGGACGGGCTAAAAAATGCAGTGGAAATTGTTTCACGTCTACCAAGGCAGAGTTGCGCCGAATGGACTGGGCGCAGCCTCTCTCCATTGAGTAAAATTATCATTGGGCACCTCAGCCCTGAGAGCGTTGCGGCACCTGACGAGGCACTCTAGGCACTGATAAAGCAGCCGCTCAGCGTAGATACCTTAAGGAGTGACCCTAAGAAAAACCTGTAGTGACCCAATTTTTACTCTTACCAGTTTGGCCACGTTCATAGTATGTCTCGTGCATGAGAAGAAACAAGGCCAATAGTGTATTGGCATGTATAATGTATCGGATGGTTTTGTTGGTCAACGTTGGGGCTAGACTGCGAGGGCAGTCAGGTGACATGTCCGTCGAATGCAGTGGGCTGATTGAGGAAGCCTCCAATGGCGTTGTGGCAGACTGAAAAGTCGCGGTGCGGCCTATGCCAGATTGCCCGAAACATTGCAGGATCGATGGAATGCTGGGGAGAGTGGATACACAGGCGCGCACGATGGTGCATGTAGCATGATCTCGTGGCTGGCAGCGCTTATGCAAATGATGTATGCACTTGCATGAGGCAAGGCCGTTGACTGCATGCCGCTAGAATTTGGGTGGCGTGGGGCGGACAAAAGATCCGCTTTTTCGCAGCCAAGAATGAAGAAGCAGCTGCACCATGTATGTTCGCTTTGTGGAGCATGTGATGTTCCCAGCCCAGCCTATGATGACTCAAGACGGCCAAGCGATGGATTGCTTATTCATTGAAACGACCGGCGAGTGATGCCTAAGGTACGGCTGTGTGAGCGCGCATGCTGTAGGGCGGAGAGGATGGAAGGATGGAAGGCGTGGGGGGTACCGAGTTGATTACGAGTAGCCTGGTGGGAAATGCTACCAGGCTATGTGATGTGCTGGAGCTTGGATGGAATCACGGTTCGAGTGCAACGTAGCCGACACTTGGAGATGGGATGTATCATGTACCGTGTATCATGTGGCGGGATGACTTGCTGACTTGTGGGATAAACAAAGGGATGAATTGTCTGATGGTGGGTGGCCGTGAGTTTTGTTTGGCGCAAGCAACGAGGAAGAAGGAATTCAGCGAGGAAATTCCCTAGCTCTGGCGGCGAGGATCAAGTACTCTACATGTTTAATCTTTATTGGCTGCCCTCCAAAATCCACTTATTTCCCGCTGTCATACCCATTACTCTACACTGCCTACTGCCATCAGGCCTCGTCAGCCCCCTCGTCGTCCCCATGCTGCTGTGGACCGACACGCACACGCCTTTCATTCTCTTCCCAACATGTCATATACTAAAGATTGGCCCCGCAACGTTTCTTGACATGCACTTCATGCATTCGTTTCATACGCCATGAGACTTCTGCCTGTCGACTTGATGCTTTGGCAACAAGATTAAGACTTTCCTCGCCCATCTAACAACGTACCCACACTCTACCTTTGATCGCTTGCCCAAAACAAATCACATCATGCCATCCCGAATACCACAGACACAGTCCACGTACAGCATCAGCAGCTCCAGGTCCAACTACAGCGACGGCTCGTATTATTCCCTAAGCACTGCACCAACCGTGCACAGCGAATGGCCATCGATACAACAGTACAAGATAACCGGCAACCCCCATGACCAAGATAGTTGGAACGAAGCGCAAAACTCGCATACGGACAATGACAACCCTAGGCTTTCAGCAGAGACTTATGCATCTACCACTTCATCATTCGATGATCTTAGTGGGGACCTGCCGCCCTTTGAGGTACCAGACATCTCGGACTATCCATCGGATACTCTACCATCCACATCTCTGACTGCTTCGCCTGAGGAGTTTGCCGAGTACTTTCCATCTACGCAAAAGCTCTCCATCAGACACGATGATACCACTATGGATGGCAACATGAATCTGCGCATCGACACCAAGGCTCGCACACTGGACGCAGGAAACGTCGACCTCCAACTCTTCCACCTGCGGATGCATGACCTGAAGCGTCGCGAATTTTCTCTCCGGAGATATTCGAGAGATTCCGGGCGGGAGATTTGCCATTCGAGTAGGAAATATACCAAGCCATCTGTCATACGAAGGCCGGGACTCCAGCGATCGATGAGCAACGCTCTCTCAAGCTTGCGGTCAAAATCCGAGAGTAAGACAACAACATTGAAGAGCTTGAAAAGGCATGACTCTGGCTATAGCTCCTCGCCCGAAGACGTTTTAGAGAAGCATACTGCTAGCCATTCACCAAGACCCTCGAGTAGCGTTCCAATACCAACGAATACCACGCAACTTGAATTCTCGAATTACGCACATCTCGAGGTCAAACGTCGAGGGACTAAGACTTTCAAACGATATGAGCTTGAGTACTGGTACGTCTTTTCGGAGTCTATGCTTCCCCTTTGGGACCGAAACCTTGAGTATCAAGACATGTCTTGAGATTTCTACTTGTAGACAGGTTCCGAAGAGCCTCAGTACAGACCTTCGAATCGGCAATGCTGACACCGAAATGATAATCAGGGGGAAAAGATATGCATGGAATCGAGCTATCGTCCGATCAAGCCATTTCGAACAAGTGTCGTATCATCTTGTCAACACGAAGACGTCGGCGCCCTTGGCACACATTGTACAGACGCCCCTTAGTGAATCAGAACGACGGGAAGAGACTGCCAAGGGGGGATGGGTGCCACCGTGTAGTATGTTTCTCGAGGAGTCGGTGCTTGACAGATCAACTGATCTCGCAGAGTAAGTGAACATCTTTTTGCAGATGGAAGGCATGGTTCTAATTCTGTCCAGTGTGGTCATGGCGTCTGGTCTCATCGCCCTGGTTGACGACTGTATTAAGCGACGGTGGCATCAAAAGAGCCGTATCGAGATGAGGGTGCCGATGCTCACCAAGTCTCCTCTGAGGTTGAACATGGACTACGTTGGGCCTAAGCGGCTGATGGACGAAGTATTTAACCGTAGGGAGAAAGTGACTCGTCCCACGCCTCTCCGAGAAATGACATGTTGACAGTGTCATGTCTGGTCTCGGATGTTGTCTTTGGCGACACGGGTGGTGGGAGAGGATTTGCAATTCTTGCAACTCGTCACATGGACGATGTGTGTGTTATTATATCATGTAAAATAAGCCTATAGGGGATTTGAATTTTAAAGTGGCATCAAGTGGAGATGCATGTCATGATGCAGTTGGGTTTGGTCGCGGAGACTTGTTTGTCATGATGTACCCCGGGCCCAGATGTAGATTGGGGGCTTGGTTGATGCGAGTGGAGCTGTGTAGCATGTGGGATGTGGGATGTGGGATGTGGGTAGGAGATTTGAGCCAAGGGGAATTATCGAAAATGATCTCATCAGACGCGAAGTTTGCAGCCCAACGGAAGCCCGAGAGCAGTCGACCAGTTGTTGGCAACGGGTATTCAAGTGGTCTAGGTACCTGAGGTATCTTATCCAGGCGCTGGTGGCACCAGTGGTGCTATAAGCTTCCACGCTTCGCNTTAGACGCGTGGATGCCCGAAGGAGCAATGACATTGATCCCCCATCCCCCCCCCCCGAATCTCCCTTCTCCCCCCCCCCCAATATTCCCCGGCGCTGGTGGCTGGTGTGGGCTTCATCTTCTTCCTTCTGATTCCTTCATCATGGCTCCGTCTCACCGTCTCACCGCACCGGCAAGGGCAATTCCAACCTCTCGATCCGTCCATTGGTACTGCATCGTTCCGAAACATGTCAGCATGCTCCCCGCAAGCGTTTCTTGTTGCAAACCAAAGGCTCTGCTGGCTCCAAGGGTCTGGTATCAAATCAACGCCCACTCTGCCTCCCACTCTGCCTCTCTTCCTCACGTATCATCAGTATCCCTCTGGCAGCCTATGCCCGATTGTGGGAGCTATCTCACTCGTCTACGAATCAACTACGAATCAACAGCCCTAGACCGAATTAACTCCTGCACTTGTCCACCATGACTGCTTCTTCACCTTCTTTCTCACTCTGCAACGGCCGTCCTTAACCCGTTCGGTCCAAAACCACCTCATCCATCTCCCCCCCCCCTCCCCCCCTCCCTCCCTCCCTTCCCCTACCTCTGTCCCACAAATGCCATCTGCCTCGTTCGTCCCTACTTTCAAGTGTGTTACCACTGTTGCCAGCACACCCGTCCCTTGGGTTTCCCGTCCACCTCATTCGGCCTCTGGGAAAACCCGAAGGCATGGTAACTGACAGCCGTTGTTGACGGCCCAAACCTACCTATGTCTCAAAAGCTTATGTGCTTCTTATCTAGTCCTCTTCTCCTTTAGACCATTGCCTCACGGCTGCCTACCTCTCATGTCTCACCCTCGTCTTGCTTCACGCTTCGAACCAAGCTGCTCCAAGCTCCAAGCTGCTTGTCCATCTGTCACTCTGTACCCCGAACCCCCCAACTACCCTTTCCTACTCCCAAGACTTAAGAGAGCCCCTCCGCCCCCACTTCATTCTGTTCAACCGTTCGACGCTTCGTATATTGCTCTCTCCATCCGAATCCCAGAAGAATTGCTCCACCCCACACCCTGATCCCTGATCCCTTGATCCTTTGAGCCCTTGATCCCATCCTACCACCCTTCACGTCAAAGCATCAACAGATTCTAAGTCCAATGTACGAATATTACTCGCCTTCATTCATCAGTGAGAAGCCACCCTCTGAATCCACGCTTTACGCTCGACCGATGATGTCAAATGTGTCATCCCCAACTGGATCCACTGGTTCAGGCGTTGCTCAACGCTCTTCAACCTGGCAAGACAGGCTTCAAGGTCTGCAGACCCCATTGTCTTTTCCTACACAGTCCCACGCACCAACGAGAGATCCTGCTCAAAGCATCTGGCGATCCAAGCCCTAGCATTCAACGCCCATATCCATTCTACCACCGGACTGTCTCTCCCTCTTTCTCTCTCAAGTCACGATCAAGACTCGCTTCTAACATCGCTCTCTAGCCCACTGCTCCCAACGCCACCTCTCTTCCCCAGAATACAAGGTCTTCTCGGACCGTCGAGGCAAGCGTACCGCCTGGTCCTGCCACATCACCGTCTCCGGGCTTACCATCCCGGCTCGCTACTGGTATGATGGGCAGTATGTGAACACCGCCAAGGAAGATGCGGCAGAGGCTGCTCTGCAGAAACTGCTGGGGCGGGGAAACAATGTCGTGGGCTCTGTGGGCCAAGGCAGGGTTGTGGGGTGGTAGATGAGAGGGAATGATCATGGACAATGCGGAAGTATAAATTGTTTGGCATATTGGACTCTGGGAATGAGAAGGCTTGGGACTTTGAAAACGGGTACATTCTAGGGGCATTGCATTCTTGCGCCGTGCATCTGGGGAAGGGCACATTTTAGAGGTGTATTTCTTCTTCTCTGGGTATGAGGTTACAAAAGGGAGCAGCACGATACCCCAAAATTGATTGCTGGTTGATTGGCAACTGGAGGGGTCCTGGCACTTGTAGGGTGTGCCTGCTCTGGAACCATCGTCATCTTCTCCTCAGTATGTCATGTGTCGTATGGAGTAGCGTCCACTTCGAGCCACTCGGACCGTTAATTTAGCTTTTGGAGCCATCCTGCCTGCCGAATCTATCCGAGCACGCTGCTTCGCCACCCCTACGTGAGAAGATCAACGCCAACATCCCGCAACGCCGTCACTGCCCATGTCGGTACTCTCGTCATGTCACCTCCATGCGCCTTGCTGAAGTAAGCACGCAGGAATTCCGGATACCGGTCCTCGATGATGGCTGCTCGGACTTTGCCCATTAACGAGAGCAAGTAACGCACATTGTGCATTGTCAGTCTACGTAACTAAGGTCAGCTACCTGTCTATGCATTGTGTCGAGTGAAGAGATTGCCGTCGAGGAGGTAGGTAGCACGTACAAATGCGCACCCGCCGTCTCCTTGGAAGCGACATGATGAATATAAGCGCGCGTGATGCCCAGGCCGCCCTCTTCTTGTGGTCGACAGCATGGACATGTGCAGTCGGCTTCTATCGTGGCAAAGTCGTTGGCGAAAGATGCGTGGCGGAGATTTAGGGTGCCGGTTGAGACTATGGCGTTGCCGAAACGCTGGTAGAGCTCTTTATCAGTAGGTCGAGGATTGGTAGACTGGGAGAAAAGACACGTACGGCAGTCCTCGTAGGCCAGACACAGTCGAACATGTCGGCTCCGAGGGCGACGGAGACGAGGAGATCTTCGGGGTAGCCGACGCCCATTACATAGCGGGGTTTGTCCTGGGGTAGCCAGTTGGTGCAGGCATTCACACTTGGTTTCCACAATTAGCCCAATTTTGATACAATGGATCTGATCAGACGTACACCTGGCAATAAGAAGCTTTGTCCTCTCCGCCGGATAGCCCACCGATGGCTACACCGGGCGTATCTCTCCTCGCCATCTCCTCACAGCATACTTTCCTCATCTCGAGATCCAAACCCCCCTGGATGATGCAGAATAGGTTCTGCGTCTCGGGCTTCTTGTGGGCGGCTATGCAGCGGTCTAGCCATCTGATGGATCGTTCCATTGCTTCTTTCATTCTCATCTTGTCTGGAGATGTGGTCGCTATGACGTCATCGAGTTGCATTATTATGTCGGAGCCTATGGTGTTTTGGAGGGAGATTGAATGCTCAGGGGTTAGTAGCCTTGGAAGTGTCAATAGGGAGGTAGTACGGGGGACTCTAGTCTATCATTCACATGGGGGTTCCATCGTGCGGACTTAGGAAGCGTACACCCTCTTCAGTGACCTTGGCGAGCTTGAGTAGGCTCACCATTTGGAATCTGGAATGGGATCAGTGAGGTCAGAAAGCGCGCTCCGTCTGTTGAAAGGGGGGGACACAGTCAGCTTGGGGATTCGGCATGAGAACGCACCCACCGCTATCCGTTAGGATGTTGCCATTCCATCCCTGCAGGATGTGTGCCCCTCCAATCTTTTCGAGCGTTTCCTGTCCTGGCTTGAGTCCTAGATGATACGTGTTGTTGAGACAGAGATTACAGCCAGTCTGAGCCAGCTGCTTAGGTGTGAGCCCTTTGAGTGAGGCTTGGGTTGCCACTGGCATGAACATGGGGAGGGATACGGGGCCATGGGGGAGGGTTAGAATTGAAGCGCGGGCCTTGGTGGTCTTTTGTTAAGATAGAGGGTTAACATTCGAAACGATAAAATAGGGTACTTTAACAATGCAGACGGACGCGGCACTCTCTTTGCCAAGAAAAGGTTGAATGACTGACAGTGCATTGAGCAATAAGCTCAAAGTCAAGCGCTGGCGATTTGGAGGATGTGAACATAGGTCGCATATGTGGAGAAGCAATTCGTCATGTACCAGGTAATGTCAATACGGTACGGTAGGGTAGGGTACGTAGACGAGGGTGGAAGACTGGGATGCTTGATCTTGAAATGTTTGGATTTTGGATTGGATGGGCAGGCAGACGAGTCTTTCTGAATTCTGATGTAGAGTAGGTATTCTCATCTGTGCATATGATTGTGATGGTTAATTGTGCTGTAAGCGTACTTGTACTTGTCGTTGGAAGGGCAGAACTTCTACAAATAGTGTACTACTGTGCATCCACTTGGTATCCAAGTCGGTCCGAGCAGCAATGGTCGATGAATAGTGAATACTCAGTACAATCGAAGAGAAAAGGTCAATGGTGGAACTACGGAACTTTAGCGCCGTCGACCCTTGTACCCTTGCTGCTGCCACTAGCCTCCGGACGGAATATTATTGGGACACCTACTGTATCAGCTCGTGATAACATGGCTTTGCAGACCACTGCAACATGTTCAATCACAAAGTCTTACGATATTTTCCAGATACAATTGAGCGACAAAGTTCTTGCTCTCAAATACATTGCTTGGGTTGCCGTCATGATCCGCAAGAGGATATGGTTAAAGGCATGTTGTGGGTTGGACTGTGATATTATGTTTTACTAGATTATCTTGGTAGATGATAGTTGACAAGAAATCCAGACTGTCCACATCTAGATCGGTCCCTTCTCAACTTGAGAGCCAGACCTTTTCCTCCCAAACGCCCGACTTTCTAATTCTCGGCAACGACAAGCCCATCAACGCAGATTGTCCCGGCAGCCACAGGCCCAAAGTAAATCAGCCCGCCCTTCTAAAGAAGAACAACCTAATAGCATGTATGATACTAATGGTATCAAGATATGAGGTAAAATCCACTGCACTGGTCACACTCAAAGAAGATTTGTCCATCGAAATCGCAAAACAGTTGTCAGGCGAACAGTCACCGTAGTTGTTGGCTCGAAGCCTGTCCTCGACCTCGTCGCAGTATGTGCCTTCGGCGACGGTGCCGAAGAAGACCTCTCGATTACCGTTTTTCCTACGTGTGCAATTGGAGAAAGAATCGAAGCTGTTGCAGTAGATAGTATTGGCCTCACAGGTATCAATCTGCCTCTTGGATTGGCCTCCATTGTAGGATTGATCTGGCGCTGGTACAGCAGATACCATGGCGACAGAGGCCAAGAGGCCAAGAGGCCAAGCTGTAATTATTGCAATATTGGGGCTAATAGCCACTAAAGTACTGGCAGTTCTTCCTTGGAGTAAAGAAGCAATGGCTGGCAAAAAGGAGATATAGCTGCCGATAATGTCTGACTGTTCAAATGGCGGTAGTCGATCGGCATAGACAACTCTAGGAATTCTCACCTGAAGAGTGAGGCGTTGATGTTTGAGAATGTATATCAGGAGTTGGAGACAGTGGTCTGCGGAGTTATACTTACAGATTGGTGCTGGTCGGTGCTTGTGGATGAGCATTGAAATCAGAATGGCAAAGGAATCGTCTTGTGTATTGAGGACGATCTTGATGGCCAATGGGGCGTGACATCGCTGGCTTGCGTTCTAATTTTGAAAGACTTGACAAATCAATGGCAAAGCTACACAAACACCCCCGAAGATTCAACGACGTACATGCGCACCTTGTTTTCGGGTTACCACGAACATAGCCGATTGTCCAAGCAGTCAATTGATCTTCAGTAATTATGTTTCCCACAAGCAATTGGATTCGAGTCCCAGCCCAATGATTGAAAGTTGACCACAAACACCGCGACTTCCAGCAAGAGATACTCAACTTTGTCTTTACTCTTTTAAACGGCTGACTTGATGCGTCAACTATATACCTCGAATGCTTCACCACTAATGGTAAATCGGCGGGGAAAGCATGATAAATGGATGTGACCGGAACTCGATGAGAGCGAAGTGGCTTTAACCACCTAAAGCATTTTGGTAGAAACGACAGGAGTGCTCAAGACGATGACTTTTAGATAACACTCCAGCAGAGAAATTTATATGAGCTTGATGATTGAGATATAGAGTGAGTATTTGAGTCAATGGACTGCTCTAGGCCCGCCGCGAGCAGCGAGCAACGCCGGCATGATGCTGTGAAGTCTGGGATCTAGACGTTTTATTACAGCTCTCAGCTGAAAGCTTGCATATAGCTGGAAAACGCTTGACCTGCTTTCAATGCAGTATCTGTACGTACGAACAAGGAGCGTGGGGGGGATCAATGCTCAAGTTGGATTCGGAGGACTACTAGTCTACGCGCTCTAGACGCGCTCCAGACGCCAACAGTCTGATAGTGAAACGTGACTGTCATTACGGAGCATGGTATCACAAACAAGATTCATATGAAGCTGCTCTGAGGAGCAGTAGATCCGTGCAATTGTTGATGACACTGAGTTAGATCATTCCAGAAAGCCCACCATGTCAACAAACAATGGCGGAGACACGCTACCAGAGGCTCTCCGTCGCCTTTCCCTTTCTACAGCAGCCATGACAGCTTTACCACCTTCATCTCCCTTAACCCTACCAATATCACCATCCGATGTGCCTGGAATCGCTCCTGGCCCGTCTCAATCCAGGAAACCATCTCTTCCGAGAGCCCCAAGCTCAGGCTCTCTGGGCAGTAACGAACGGCCTACAACACCTACGTTGAGCAAACGGACATCATTGGGCTCTCTGCAAGGCACTGGCGATAAGATTCCGCCGCGATCGCCAGCTTTTCGCCGAACTTCCTCAACCCTAGCTGCTTCGCCCAATAGCACAAGTATGGGCGCCAGGTCAAATCTTCCCCCGCCGGCGGAGGAACCCTCTCAGCCAACAGCTACAGCGGCTTCTATTGCCCACGAATATTTCAAGAAAGAGCTACAGATGCATAATGAAGGAGCTGGCGCCGTACAGGAAGCTCAAACCGTGGTGATTCTTCAAGATGATTGCTACGGTCACCGTTACTCAAGGCCAAGGACCTCAAGGGCAACTCTCAGCACTATAGTAGAGCGTCCTGAGCGTATACATGCCTCTATTCTGGGTCTTTCCACAGCATACGTTCGTATCGGCGGAGGACATTCAGAAGGTCATGCTTTTCCTCATCCAAAAAGAGATCCATCTTCTCTCCCTGCCGTACCATTCCAGATACTGAAGACTTCTCGAAGAGTTTCACTCAGATCTCCCGCCGCGACTGTTATCCATGGTACAAAGTGGATGACTGAACTTAGTGCCATGTGCGATGCCGCGGAGTCCAAGCTAGCACTTAGTGGAAAAGAGCTCACGAGACCGAACACGAATGGCCAGACAAACAGTACTCCCGAAATTGAGCAACCGAAATTGCATGAGGGAGACCTATATCTCTGCTCAGGGTCTCTTGACGCCCTAGAAGGTGCTCTGGGAGGTGTCTGTGAGGGGGTTGATGTGGTCTTTAAGGAACATGGACCGAAGCGAGCATTTGTTTGCGTTCGACCACCCGGACATCACTGCTCTGCTAATATGCCCTCGGGATTTTGTTGGCTCAACAACGTGCACGTTGGAATCGGACATGCCGCTTTGACCCACGGCTTGACTCACGCAGCCATCATTGATTTCGACCTGCATCATGGTGACGGATCGCAATCAATTACCTGGGACCATAACGCAAGGGCTGCTTCACTACCGAAAAACACTCCAATATCGAAAAAGACTGCTATCGGCTATTTTAGTCTACATGATATCAATTCATACCCATGTGAGATGGGCGACGAGGAAAAGGTTCGTAACGCAAGCTTGTGCATCGAAAATGCGCATGGACAGACAATATGGAATGTACACTTACAGCCATGGAAAACCGATGCAGAATTTTGGCAATTGTATGAGGACCGCTACTCAGTTGTGCTCTCAAAGGCTAGAAACTTTCTCCGGCTGCATTCGGATCGCCTCCGTCAAGCGTCAACACATCCAAAACCCAAAGCCGCTATATTTCTGTCGGCAGGGTTCGACGCAAGTGAATGGGAAGGCCAGGGTATGCAAAGACATCAGGTCAACGTTCCTACAGATTTCTATGCCCGCTTTACTCGCGATGTCGCCATGATGGCAGAAGAAGAAAGCTTGGGAGTCGATGGCCGAGTGATCAGTGTACTCGAAGGCGGCTACAGTGATCGAGCCCTAATGAGTGGCGTATTGAGCCATATCAGCGGATTGACAGCCGCTACTAATCCGTCGAGGCAGCGGAATGTAAGCAACGGGCTAGGCCACGAGATGGGTTGGAAATTAGGGAAACTGGAAGTTAACGGTGACGCTCCACAACATCTGGATGATATGTCAAGGAGAAACGTTGAAGCTCTTGACACTGCTTGGTGGTCTCCTCCGCAGTTGGAAGAATTAGAGACTCTGATCAACCCTCCCCAACCTGCAGCAGCTCCTAAGAAGCAGCGATCCGATTCACGACCAACGTACACTTCAGCTACTCAGTCATATATAGCCAAAATTGTCACTCCCCCTCAGGGCCAGCGATATTTCTCTAACAACGGCGCAAATATTTATCAGACAACGTCTCCTGTTCCTCGGGGACCAAGCCCTCCGCCACCCGCGGTAGATTGGGCCACAGCCGCGCATGAGTTGAGTAAACTGTTGGTGCCATCTGATCGTGAGACCAGGAGCTGCAAGCCCGAAGATTTGAACGCCGAAGCAACACGGGCCCGACGAGATCGCCAATCCAATGTGCTTTTGGCAGTGGATGGCCCTGTCAATCCTCTCAAGCGAATGCAGCTTCGCGATCGAAAGGTCAAGCTGCCGCAATATAGATCAGACGATGAGCAAGAGAAACCTATGTCTAGGGCAAACCGCCGCAAAACCATTGCCGATGTCTCATTACTAGCCCAGAATATCGAACCACCAACTGTAGGACATCCCAGCACGGTACAACTTCCTCAGCGTATGAGAAGACGCTCAAGTGTGACGTCCAGCGCAGGTTCAATGCTTGCCGAGAAAGGATCAGACTTCAGCTTCGGTTCTGCAACTGATAATCAACTAGGACAGGAGCTGCTTGTGGCCAAAAAAGCACGAGCTCCTGCAACTGCCCGTCCAGAAATCGCGAAGCCCAAAGCTATTAGAAAGAAGCCTGTAAGCTCCGTTGCGCCAAAGACTAGCGTCGAACCTGCTCCGACACATTCCTCGCACGAGATGAACAAAGGTCCATTGTCAGAGAACGAGGAGTTGAAGAACACGGATGTTGACCAGCTGGTTTCTGGAATGACACAAATGAGGATCAAGTTGAACGTTCCGCCGAAAGAAGAATACGAAGCGAGACGGACAATGCCGAAACCTGCACCACGCGGACGCCCCAAATCCACGACTACTAAACCTGCAAAGGTTGCTTCCCCCACCAAGGCAAAATCCAAGGGGGTGAAAGTTCCACCAGCGGTGAATACCGAGGAGCAGCTCACGCCTCGACAGCTCCCTCAACCAGCTCCGGTCACAGCCCCGACTCAAGAGATGCCCATGCCAGCGCCAGCACCAATTCCATCAGAGCTGCGACCAGCTGCTCAGGAACCCCTCCAACCCCCAATTGCATCTTCTGTTTCCCCAGCGGTCTCGCTCTCTTCTACTGTTCCGTCGTCAGTCTCAGATATAGTCGAACTCGGGCCTGCTCCTGCCCATACGCTAAGCAAAGGAACGGACACATTCGTAGCTTCGCCTCACCCGACCCAATCGCCTTCATTCCCAGAGTTTGCAACACCACGTACGCCAACTACCGCGAAGCGAACTAGGCAGGACCTTCCGGTCTTCACCTCTACGTCGTCTATCTCCTTCGGCAGACCGGTTAGTACCAGTCAAAGCATTGATCAAGCTATATTGCGAGATAGCAACGATCAAAGGGACTCAAACCCGCAGTCGCCGAGTCTAGCTTCGCAAGGTCCGCAGCGTGTTCTTACAGCTCCGAATCAACCATCGGTGAATTCTGATCATTCACGGACTTCTGGATCTGCAGCAGATTTTGTCACGAAAGAGGAGTCTCTTTCTTCTGATTCTATCTGGGAGATTCCTGATACTCCACAATTCCGAAATCTTTGATAACTTTGTCTTGCGAATTGATTTTTCCTATCCTAGGCTGAGGATATTTGGTTACGGATGTCCTGTGTACGAAAATTAGATACCCCATACAGCATTTGCACACTATTGCATGACCGATTGAATTATAGCAGTCTTATGCGATACAGGTTCAACTAAGGACAGGGCAAAAGTAGTCTGTATGATGCAACATCCACTGGCATTGATTCTGAGACCACACGAGTCAATGCTGACCCTGCTCTGGCAGATTTAAGTCACATCCTCCGCTGTTCTATGCAACCTCAGATGACGCCTAAATGCCACGCAAACAAAAAATCTGTCCACTACTTTTCGTCCAAACGCCAACTAAAGACTTCTAGCCCCTTGAGTTCTTCCCAATACTGCTCCCTAAACTGCTATGGCCGAAAAAGCTAAATTTGCTGCTGACCTTGCTTCCTGTGTCACTGACCCAGTCTGGCACCTTGAAGTGCCCACCCTTCGAACTCATCTTCATCTTACCCTCTGCTATCGTGTGCACAACATTGATGATACGGAACGCACTACTGCCCAATGCCCTGAATAGCGCTACGCAAGCCACACTCCAGAGGATAAATTTCAGATAGAAGTTATTTGTGATGTGCGTGCTGTTGTAGGCTTCGCTGACTGCCATGGCGAGTATTGCATTCGAGATCATCCACACAACGACCATGTATGTACGGACCGCGCGATAATAGTCCTCTTGCTGAGTGGCTTCGCTAACGCCATCCTTGGCGACTTCAAGCCTGTCTCGTAGGTTGCGCAGGGCTTCGTCGTATCCGGAGTCGATGTCTAATTGCTCGCTAGGCATTTCCAACTCGACTGTGTTGCCTTTGCCGCTCACTGCTGCCCCGAGGTCGATATGAATGACATTATCACCTTTGGTACCCCAGCTGACGTCGTGCGTGTTGCAAAAGGCATACACTTGCAATGTGCAAATATATGAGGGTAGGAGAGCGAAGTATTGAGCGCTTGAGGTGAACATGTGCCATGGGTCAAGATATAGAAAGGACATGAGGAAGTATATGCCTACGGTCGAGCCAGTGGAGACGATTAAATTGGTGAAGATATTGTTGCCGAGGTGGAAGGAGGTGGTTGGGTTTTTGAGTTGGACAACGACGATGTACATGGATGCGAAGACGGTGTAGAGCATGATTATCGAGTATATGATGAGACTGGACATGTACATCTTCTTGGCTCTAAGAGGAAGGTCAGCCACAACACACGTGGATGGATTGGGAATTGAGTGAAACTGACCCTTGAGGTCGATTTCCCATTGATAGGATGAATTGAGTACAGATCAAAAGGACACAAGCGAAGCGAAGGATCACGAAGATATACATGCCAATATTGTGGCCGAAGGGATCGAGTTTCGGGTCTGAGAGAGATCCAGCAATGAAATAAAAGGTCAGGTAGAAATTGGCCTACGGCTGTCAGTATCCATCCTCGGCGAATCAGGGAGATTTGCAACTTACAAGGGAAAAGAAGGTGAAACATAAGCTGACGAACTGGTAGACAAATTCTATGTGCAACAAAACTTTTCGTGCAATTGAGTGGTCCGTACTCCATATTTGCTTGAAATGTACGAGTGAATAGACCGCGGCAAAGAAAGCCCCGTTCAGCCATCTTCTTCGCTGGGAAATAAATTCCGGAACCGCATCTGCGGCGGGATAGTATCAGCGCAGCCCTCAAGCAAGGCTTAGGATTACTTACCCGGTACATCTGTTTCCCCCGTTGCGTTCTTTACGTATTTCAGCACCCACCGCTCATCTCTTTTGGCGACCAGCTCCCAGCAGAGGATTCGATCCTCGGCAAGATACATGTTGGCAGTAAAGACATCGGCATCTTGACCGTGTAACGTCTCTCCTTTGAAGTACTGACTCAGTGGACCATGGCCGGTAGCATCATTCTGGAGTGCATAGTAACGATACGCACTCAAAGCTCCCGGAAGTACAGTTATATAACCAAACACAGATTCAAGAGGTTTGTCGAGAATGTTGGACATTTTGTACTCAAAGTTCTGTGAAGCAACCAAGGGATTGAGCAATCCTAGCCAGCCTTTGCCCTTGGCTGCTTTGATCTCGCCACATGCGCCTGCAACGTTGGAGTCTGTATCGAAAGCCTTCCAGAGATGGTAGAGAGAGTTCTCCCCGGGTTTAGTCCCAACATCGAGCAAGATGCAGACATTGGGGCTTAGTGCCTTCCCGAAAGCGTTGAAGAACCAACGATGAGAGTTGAGTTTTTTTTGGTTTTTCTCTTTGAGGCAGAAAATCATCTGACATGGTACAATCCCCTTTTCGGCTCCTTTGAACTTGAGATCTGCATCTAGGGAAACCTGGGTGGTATACTCGTATACGTGGGCTGTAACTTCCCTCTGGTTCACCAGATTCTTCGCAATGCCATCTTGGTACACCCCCATCGCAGCAAGAGCGTCTAGCGTCCTTGGGTGCACTTTTCGACGACCATCCGACACAATGCAAACGACGATTTTTTGCCATCCGTCTTTTCCCCACGTCCGTGATTTGGCACGGGAGCAAAAATGTGAAATATTTCTCATTACTCCGTGCATGGTACGCGTAAAATCGATCTCGTCCTCGTTGTACATTGTGATGCATATGAAAAGCTCTGTGTCTCTTGCCGTACTGCCGATGTTTTGTCTCAACTTGTATCCTTTTAGCGTGAAGTCATCAGGGTCACAAGTCACAGCAGTATACCGCATGTGGGTGAACTCGATTTCGTCCCTTCGTGGCAGAAAGCTATAGAGAATGGTCGGTATCTTGCATTCCAGGATGAGCTCTCCATTAATTAGCCGTACTTCCTTCTTTGCCATCTGTGCTTGCCTTGCGCCGCGTCTTCGTTCTTGCCTTCCTGTTGGTGCAGGGCCGTAATGATCCTCATCTTCTTTTGAGTAGAGGTCCTCAGAGGAGGTTGACTGCGATTGAAATGATTCATAAGACTTGACGCTTGGTCTGAGATGCCCAGCCGAATGATCGCCACTTTCCGGCCCAAAAACATCATCTTCGTCTTCTCGGATGGGAATAGCTGTTGCTTCTGCGAGATTTCCGGACGACTGACTCGCAGCTTGTGGTCCAGAGAATAACGGTGCAGGAGGCAGAGGTCTTTTAGAATTGCCTCCGTACTTTGAAGCTGGCGAACCTGGACGAGGGTTTCCGTTGAGATCTACCGGTTCGTATGGAATATCTGATGGAGGAGGACGGGATGATTCGGATGATGTACGTGATAATAGCGATCGTGTAGGTGAGCCACGACTTGGAATATATGGTAGATAAGACGGGGCATCTGTTGAGGTCGGTGCTAGCCTTGGCGCAGTATCTAGTATGGAAGGAGATTGAGGCCGTGGAAGAGAGGAGGCGGACGATGACGGACGATAATTCAGATATGTTCGTTGGGGCGATGCCGGCCTAGAGGTTCTTGGGGGTAAGCTTTGTGTCTTGAAATGCACACGAATGGTGGTACGACGCTTGGGAGATTCATTTGTACTGCCTATTTGGCCAGAGGACGACCGTTGGGAGGGGTTTCGACAGGCATCGTCCTGGTTCAAATGGTCTATACCATTCGAATCGTAGGAGTCATTTGCCACAATTCTTTTGACGATAGATTTTCGTGTAGGACTGATGTATACGCAGGGGGGCCTTGTGGGGGAAACGTACGAGCGGCGCTCCGTATCGTCTTGGGAGCTCAACAGGCGCATGGTAGAGCCATTATTTGGCATATTCGTGGGGGTGCTTTCATTTGGCGTAGTTGAGTAGGACGGAGGCGCTGCTGAGTATCCCGGAGGTCCTCCCCTCGGGGTGGAAGGGCGCTCCATTTTTAATGAGGGGTATGCGCTGGAGGTTCGAGAGGTATATTGATATGTTGATATGTTCAAGCCATAACGACGCAATGTCAATGCAAGAGGGAAGCTTTGTGTGGAAGTTGACAAATACTTGGACCATCTGATAAGCGAAGGATTGTGGAAGCAGACAGAAGAGAGAAGCGGTTGACAGTGATGATTGCTGGAATAAATCAAAGTTGAAATACGAGGCGCAATTATCTCGGCCGCATGTACTGACACTCCTGATTGGGATTCGTCCATGGATTAGCCGGTCGTCGAGGCAACGATTACCAATATGGACTAGAGATCTTTCCCAGTCCTTTGAGACTAAGGTACCTTACGAGACTACCTACTACTGGAGTCTACCCTCGTACTCTCAAGAATCTATCTATGCATTGCCTTTGCAACAATCAATTCGACATCGCAGCATGTCTATGAGGAGACTGTCACCTACAGCCAACCTTCTTAGGACATCTAGACTCTTTTCCTTACCACCACCGCTCCCAAAACCAAGCGCGGATCTTACAGCTTCTTCAAACTTTCAATCCGATTCCGCCACTCTTCCATACCCTACCCATGCCGCCATCGAGACTACCCAGTCATCTCTTAGCCGAGGTGACTGGGGTCTCAAGAGACCTTTGCCTCTGAAGTCTACGACGAGGACGTCAACGCCCACAATCCATATCGACAATGTAGACTCGATTGACCACATTACAGACTTCGCCTCCGCTGCCGATCATGTTCTCACGCTTCGCAAATGGCAAGAGCTGGGTATACCGCTATCAACTGCGGAGGAAAAACCTAAATTGGCCTCAGGGCGACAAGAGCATTATCCACGCAGCGTGTTCGAGTCCAAACATGACAACACCTTCCAGGATGACAGTGACCCCCAAAAACAGCGCTGGAAGTATACAGGCCCCTGGCTGGCGGGAAAGACGGAAGGCGAGTTCAGACGATACATGGAGAAGGATGTGAAGAGGCGCAGGTTGGATTTCAAGCGCTTTCTACGTGAGCGCCTTATAGAAGAAAGGCAAAAAGCTCGACGGCGTGAAGCCACCGAAAGTGGAGAAGACCCTGAAGGTCCTGATCCAGTCGCAGTCTCAGAGGAAGATGTTGAGATACACGCCAGGCGCTTGAGAAATGACGAGTATAAATTGCACAAACTTGTCGAAGAATATTTAGATCTTCCAAGGGATCGAAGTTCTGCAACCACTAGCTACGACAAGAAAGGGCCCCCAACAACACACCCATCAGCTGGTCTTTCTTATCTTCGAACTGCTTCCCACACATACAATCATCCTTTACTTGGGCCACAAGAAGACCCGGCGCCTGTCGATGCTCGCGTAATCAGACCACAGACCACTGCTAGCAATGTCAAGCACGACAGAGCCCTGATTGGACTAGGCGGTGTTGTGGCGGAAGACGATCGACAGACATTCACGCTCGACTCAACGGGCATTACACGCTATGACCCGGATATTCCTGGTGGTGCAAAGGTGTATATTCGTACTCCTACGAGAGCAAGCATCGATCCACGTGGAAGAATCGAAGTTTTCACGAGGCGACCCCGTGATAAAACTTCCGAGAATATTGCAAAAGGCTACTACCACTCAGAGAGACCAGAACCTCCGTCTGCAGCTGTTGACGCCGCTCAGACCCGAGAGACGCCCACCTTGACGAGGAAAAAGCCTGGAAGGCCAAGAGAGACTCAGGGTTATGGACTCGAAGATATGGTTGCTGTGAAAAACAGCGGGAGAGCTTCGCCATTCCTTGGACCAGAAGATGAGCTGCCAGATCTCAATGACCTTCTTCGACACGGACGTCAGTCCGGTCAGAAGGTCTAGTATATATTCCGCTTGTAAATACTTTATAGATAGAATTCAATTCCAAATGGCATGGCCAGGATCTCATAGCCTTCGCTTGCATGTCATGGCCGATATTTGCTAGCCTCGCTAGTGCCGAGACGTAATCTGCGGCATGATCCATATAGACCGCCGTACTGATGCCCACAAACTTCTCACAAGCGAAAGCTTCACCACCTCTGTTCAGCACGCCTCGAATTCGACATCAAATCTTACAGCAAAAATGGTATGCATATCTCCAAAATCTAGCAAACAGCCAATGCCGGCTCTTTGGAGTCTACACAAGCTGATCTAATTGTGAATTATAGGGTCGCGTTCGCACAAAGACCGTCAAGAAATCTGCCAAAGTCATAATCGAACGTTACTACCCAAAACTGACCTTGGACTTCGAGACCAACAAGCGTATTTGCGATGAAATCGCCATCATTGCTAGCAAGCGCCTAAGGAATAAGGTGGGCCCGACATTCTTTGCTTCTCCGTCCGCTGCAGAGGTCCTATAAGGATGGAAGCTAAACACTCACCATTAGATTGCCGGCTATACCACCCATTTGATGAAGCGTATCCAGCGGGGTCCTGTGCGCGGTATCTCTTTCAAGCTACAAGAAGAGGAGCGTGAGCGAAAGGATCAATATGTCCCTGAAATCTCGGCTTTGGACTTTACGCAGAATACGGACCAAGGGCAGCTGGATGTGGATGCGGATACCAAAGATTTGCTGAAGAGCTTGGGGGTATGTCTTCTAAAATTGAAGCTATCTGTCTACTGTACTAATATCGAGGCTGTAGTTTGATTCAATTCCTGTCAATGTTCAGCCTGTCACTCAACAGCAGACTGTCGAGCGTCCAGGGAGACGATTTGAGGGAGGGAGACCGCCAAGGACTTAAGGAAGCCATGTCTACGGTGTACCGATTGTAGTGGCTCTAGGTTGCTTGCATGGACATTGACAGGGAAGTGGTAGCTTGAATGAAAAGTCATTCTGCATACAAGGTGTCGCTGAGCTTTCTCACGGAAGCGAGGCTTGATTGCCAGTGCCAGTGCCCTATCTCGTAATCATGTGAGAGTATATTGACTGACGTTCATGGTCCCCGCTGTTCATCATCAAAGATGGTAAGAATGTAAGTCGTAGTATGCAGAGCGAGTCTGAGATGCATTTGCGTATCTCGATCAATCACAAATCTGGAGTATGGATGCCGCTTTCATCTGGTAAATTTGCAGGTGTAACCACTAACCCGCGCAACACATTGGGTATCTTGAGGTACTATGCAAAGGAACCATCTGCGGTCGAACTCATCAAGCATGCCGGCCATCAAATAGTTGGCATCAAATCTTCATCCTCTTCTTTGTCAGGCTCTGGTTCCCTCGTTTTCTTCCTAGGAAACTTTGGCGTGTAGCCCTCGATCGAGCCAGGGCCGTCGTGGGAGTTACTCTCATATACACAAGGTTCAGGCGCAGATGCTCTCCCATCGACGTTTCTCTTCTCACGGACGTCTGTCTTTGCTAATCCAAGCGATCTACTGGGGGCTTTCTCATCGCCCCTTTCAACCGCGAGCGCTTTCATCCTTGCGATTACTTCGTCTTCTTCTAGGCCCAGATCTAGAGATCTCAATTTCTCAACTAGTGTCGAGTCATCCGCATGATCTTCCTGATTGTTTCGTTCGTCCTCCAACAGCTGTATATCTCCGCCAAGAGACCCAGCCCTCGTCCATGCAGGCTCGTCATTGAGTTGCACCTTGACATAAAGTCCTCTCTTCCCGCAATCATCGGAACACCACCGTTCAAGGGTATGTCGTTCGACAAAGTTGAGAGTGTTCCTTCCCTTGCCGGGTAGGATCCTGTATTTCGCCTTGGTGTCTTCCTGCCTGTTGGGCTTGGGACAAAGTACATAGCCGCACTGTTTATTGATGTTCCGTTCTTCAATCAATGAATCATAATCCGATGGTTGGAAAGGCTTTAGGGAATTCTTCACAAAGGTACTGTCTTGGAGGCGTGGTCGTGCTGGGTCTGCGGTAGATGAGGAGGGTAGATCAAGCAGAGCTTCAATAGAAGCCAAAATCAGGGCTTCGGCGTCTTTGCGCTGCTGTAGAAGTTGGGCATGGTAAAGAGCTGTATCTTTGTTGCGATCCTCTCGAGACCGAGTTGGCGAATCAGATGTATTGGAGATAGAAGTTTTTTTTTTCTTGAGAATTGAATGGGGCATGATCTCCAGTATCGCAGGACGCTCGTATGCCGAAGACGCTCACAATGTCGCTCAAGGCATCTCATTCTGTCCCTTAGATTGTTCACGGAATAAATCAAGGTGAGATTTGTAAACGGTTCGTGACTGCGTGAAATGTTATAGCGTCGGCCGTACTCTAACTGGCCCCGCTGCGGATGTTGACGAAGCCCCTCAAGCACGGCCAGAGAGTAAAGAGTTGACATGATTTTCATAGCTGGTCATGCTTTTCAGCAAGCGTTCTTCCTCCCCTACCTCCCATGAAATCCTGCCAAAGTAAACATCTCGACCTAGTCCGTGAGCCTCACCTTGAATTTCGCCTTGTCTGACTCAAAGTACCGTTTGGGCTTCGCTCCCTTACTCTGCAGCTTATATAGCAGATCAGGGCAGGCTGGATCAAGTCGCCTCAATCGCCTCAACTGCCAGTCCGTCAGCGAGGATGGCTGTACCTTCCTTCCGCGTCAAAGCACTATACGATTATTCCTCACAGGAAGAAGATGACCTCCAATTTGCAAGCGGTCAGGTCATACTGGTGACAGATGAGGAAGATGCCGACTGGTACTATGGGGAATATGAGGACAGTGCTGGTGACAAGCAGGAAGGGTTGTTTCCCAAGAATTTCGTGAAGGCTGTTGAGCCAGACATGCCACCGCGACCTACAAGATCGGGCAGATCAAAAAAAGACAACGATGCGCCAGCATTAGCCAGCGAAGAGGCGATAATGCCTCCTGCTGAGGAACTTGGAATAGTCTCGGCTCCTGTCCCAGCCCAAAGTGCTACCGTGCCCGAGCAGAACTTTGAGGAGCCCGAGTTACCAGTTCCTCAGGCTGCCCAATCAGAAAAATCTTCTGCCCCAGCACCAAAACAAAGTCGAGCTGCAGCATCAAAACCTACTCCTCCGCCTGCTGCAGAGAAACCAACATCGGGCTCATTTCGAGATCGTATCAATGCCTTCAACAAATCTACAGCGCCTCCTCCGGCCCCAAATAAACCCAGTGGTTTGGGGGCGTCTGGGGGTTCAGGCTTCGTCAAGAAAGCCTTCGTTGCGCCTCCTCCAAGCAAGAATGCGTATGTTCCCCCGCCTCGCGAACCCCCTCCGCAGAAAGTGTATAGAAGAGAAGAAGACCCGGAGATAGCGGCTCCGGCATCGAACGGCATGGAAAACGGAGTTCAAGTGACTCAAGCCCAAGGATTTAAATCAGCAGAAGTCGAAGAAGAACAGCCGAAGCCTACAAGCCTAAAGGATAGAATTGCATTACTGCAAAAACAGCAGATGGAGCAAGCTGCACGACACGCAGAAGCGGGTCAAAAGAAAGAGAAACCAAAACGCCCCACGAAGAAGCCAGAGCCTCAAGAACCTTCTGTAGATGTAGAAGATGTTGAAGAAGGCGAACATCTAGAGAGAATGAATAGTACCGAGATCACGGGCAACCGATCAATCGAAGCCTCTCGCGACACTGGTTCTTCCGGTTCGCGCATCGCTAAGCCTACCAAATCTCAGGAGGCTACCCCTATGGCGAGTCCAACCGCTGTTGAATCACGAGACTTCATAAGCGATCCAAATGATGCCGACCAGTCTGGTACAGGGGATACAGAAGAAGGGGAAGACATTTCGACTGGCCGAGATGATAGCGACGAAAACCCAAAACACAGAAATTCAATTCCCCCCCAGATACCGTCACAAGCTCCGCTTCGAGAAGCAGGCATCGGAGACGAAGAAGATGATGCTGACGAGGATGATGCTGAGGAAGGGGAAGACCAGGACGTAGATCCGGAGGTGAAAAGAAGATTGGAAATTCGCGAGCGTATGGCCAAGATGAGCGGCGGTATGGGGATGGCAGGCATGTTTGGACCACCAGGTGGCATGGCTCCTAAAGCCCCTGCAAAACGAGGAACAGCATCAAGCGAGAGAAACATTTCAGGCAGCTCAGTGTCCGCACAAGCTGATGATGGCTCGAGCTCCAGAGCACCACCTGTACCGATCATGCCTATGCCTGGCCTTCAAAAAGTTCGAAGCCCAGAGCAATACAGTACTCAACCAGGAGTAACTCGTGAAGAAGAGTATGGGCCCAAATCTGTGATACAAGGACGAGAGCCTGAGAATATGTCGGATGTCGAGGATGTGGTGGAGGAGCCCATCCCTACGCCAAGGAGATCTGTGGAGCGACCTGCACCTCCACCTCTCCCCCAAGGTAAGCTTCTACATCCTGACTTGCTCGACGTTGAATGTTTTGACGTCCTCCAGATCGCCCTGTTCCTGCTCCACCTAGCAAAAGTAGAGGGGTTCCTCCCCCTTTGCCTACCGAACGACCGGTCCCGCCTCCGTTCAGCGAACGTGAGTATTTACATGAACGCTATGATGGGGGTTGAAGGTTGACTCCCTCTAGCAAGACTCGTATCCCGACCACCTCCGAGCCAGCCAATGTCGCCGAGCGAGGGTTCCGAGTCGGATGATGAGATGTCCCTACACCAAGGTAGCTCTCTGAGATTACACCCTGGCACTGACAGCTCGGAACCTCTCAGTCGAGAGGATCCTCCTCCTGTCCCTTCTGCCGGTCCATCGCAATTTCTGCCAAGTCGACCTCCCGCGCCTCAATCTCGGCCCTCGGATTACACGGGACGAAGTCCACCGATGCAATCAATAGAGTCTCCTTCATTACTCAAATCGCCTGCAGACCCGTTGAAGAGGGGCAGCCGAGTCCCACCTGTACCGGGGTCGAGTCCCGCGATGCCATCTGCACCTCAAAATCGAGCACCGCCGCCGCCACCTCCTACTAACGCTCCTCCGATGAGAGCCCCAACTGGAGATGCCAGAATTCCTCCCTTAACTCCTAGGACCCAAGCGTCCGAAGAGAGCGATGAAGAAATTACTGAGTATGAAGGTGACTATGACACCGACATGGCGTCTGGTGCGACCCACAAGGATGCGCTTAAGTCGCACGCACGAGTCTCGAGCCTTGAAGACGATTCGATGACCGAGGAAGGAAGTCTACAACACTCAGGACTTCCTTCTCTTGGCCCGGGCCCATCAACGGTACCTCGTGCTGTTCCTCCTCCTCCGCCGCTTAACCAGCCTTCGAGGACCAACCGGCAGTCCTCCGATATGCCTAGAGGCGCCCCCCCACCGCCCCCACCTCCCAAACAGCAGACATACGACGAGGAGAACGATGATTACGATGCATACAAATCCCCCACATTCGGACAACGCGGTTTGGATAACAGGCAGGAGATGGAAGGCCCAACAACGCCAAGGTTTGAAGAGCCGGAGGCCGTATTTCAGACATCTCCACCTCAACGAGCTGTGCCAGCGTTTTCAGGTCAGAGCACGTCACAGTACTCTCCTTTGCCTAATATGCCAGTACCTGGGAGATCTGGGCCACGGCAATCGACTGAAGTGCAACGCACTAGCACCAGCATTCGGAGGTCAACCGATGCTTCTAGACCCTCCGGCGAACAGGGTTTTATAGCTGGAGACGTCGATCTGAATCACCATAACCAATGGTGGGCTCGACCCGATACTCCTCCTCCGGTCTTCCAGAATCGTCGAGATCTCATTTTTGAGACTGAAGAGACCAGTACCACGAGGCGAGGCGGTAAGCAGGCCGTGACAAAGATGGTCTATGTTCTATTTATGGACTATTCGCAGACCGTGGTCACAGCACAGTTCGAAGCCAAAGATCCAGCGAACGCTACCTTGGAGCAACGTCACGAGCCCCCTCCTCAAAGCCTGCGGCAAGATCAACTCGAGAACGCTCATACGAGGTTCGGCTCTCGAATCGCAGAAGCCGCAAACACCAAGAAGGAAACGGTAGTTGGTGACGGCACTCCTCATGCTTTGGTCCTTGATCTTTTGTCCGCTCTTCCAGAAGCTCTTCCCCCCGTTGGTGTCCGTGCATATGGTGCCAATATCTATGCAAATCTAGCAAATGCTTCTGTGAGGCAACTCGATGAGATACGGCCAGGGGACATCGTTACCTTCCGGAACGCCAAATTCCAAGGCCACCGTGGGCCTATGCACTCCAAGTACAGTATTGAAGTAGGAAAGCCTGACCACGTGGGTGTCGTGATTGACTGGGATGGAACCAAAAAGAAAGTACGAGCTTGGGAACAGGGGAGGGAGAGCAAGAAAATCAAGCCGGAAAGTTTTAAATTTGGTGATCTCAGGAGTGGAGAAGTGAAGGTTTGGCGTGTCATGGCAAGGAATTGGGTTGGCTGGAATTAAGACCAGATGAGCCATCAGCCTTTCTTACATACCTCGAATCAAGCCATCTGAGACGATGGTATTTCGTTCAGTATAGCATAAAATCATGGAAAGCCGTTCCTCTCTTTGCTCCTTGCCATTGTTTTGGTGTATTCCGAAAGTACACTATCCTGCTGCGTCGAACAGATCCACCAGCTTCTTGCCTCTGGGTATCGAAATCGATGACGGAATCCCATGATGTTCACCATTTGGTCACCGCGGACCAGAGGATATACTAATGCACATGGTTTTGTCTGAGCTTCAGCTTAGACGAGATAATCGGGATTGTCAAGGCGCTCGCGGGAGTTTTCAGCTGCTGGAGAGCCTTTCGAGGGGTATCAAAGGGATAAGAATCCTAGCCTCTGCGCTTCGCAATTCAACGTCTAGCCTATGTCTTCCACTGCAATTATCTAAAGGCAAAGGTGACCCTCTCTAACGGCTGCCTCTCCGTCTCCCAAGCCAGCCAGTCGCTCCTCGTAGTCGGTAGTAGCCCCATGCCATTGACCTTCCAGATCCCCAACGCTAGCGCCACGCAATTCATCAACACATAGCATGCCTTGACCACCCATAGCTGCTTCCTCGTCCCCTCGGATTCGAACCGCCTAAACACTTCATTCGTCGTAAGGATGCCGGTAATGGGGTTCTTGAACAACATGAAGACCATCATGATGCTGAAGATCTGCAGCGAATTGCCCGACATGTACATCATGATTGCGTTCATGGGTAGGGCTTTGGCAGGCGCGAAAGCGAGTTCCCAGGATTTTTTTAGCTTGAGGATGTCGGTTTCTGCGGTGGTTGGAGGTTTGCGGGCAGGGGTTTTGGAAGAAGCAGTGGTACGCTGCGAATTGTGTTATTCAGAGGTACGAGCATAGAATGCACAGAAGGGGGCAGGAGGGCTGTACCTTGCCGCTGCTTGCTTCGGTGTAGCCTGGTGGGTTTGCTATGGTGGTATTCTTCGCTTTGGGCCTGGGAGGAGCGTTGAGGTCTACGACCCATTGTGGAGTTGGACGGGAATCTGATGGGGAATGTTGCGCCATGGTATCAATTACTTGGTTGATGAGGATAAGAGGAATGGAATGACTGGATGGTCGAGCGCTCTGGCGTTGCGGGCATGGATTTGAATGAGCCTGTCAGCCCTATGTTACGGTGCTACCCGCCTATGCCAAAAGGGACAAGGAGTGAACAAGTGGTTACATTTCTGCATCCTATGCCAGTGACATGCATGAATAATCAAAAAGATATCCTCCTCTTGACCTTGGTCAACTAACGAGGTGTTGGTGGCCATGTAAAGCTGAAAGACGTCCAGGAGTCATTGTATCCCATCTGCCATTTTTTACTCAACGTATGCACAATGGCGGCCAGCGGAGGAGACGCAAAACTTTTTGCAAGAGTAGGTGCTTTCAATATGATCAGGAGCCGGTTGGACTTTATCGTTCTTTCCTTTCATGGTTACCTTGATGCTCCTAATCGTACCTGTCCTAAATCACCGGGATACGCATATATTGTTGCGTGACAGTCATGTTCTCTGTCATTATAAAAGGGAGCGAGCCTGGATATGTGGCCGCTCCTACCAAACGCACCGAATCTAAATCTTTCTTAAATCTTGCCCGACCTCGCTGACCAGATGTTCATCCAGGGAAAGGTTGCGGAGCTGCGGTTGGAGCTCAATAGTGGTGGTAAAAAGGACAAGAATCACTCTGCCAAGAAGATTGCTCTCAAGAAGATCGTGGCCAACATGACCATGAGCAACAACGACATGGTAGCTCTGTTTCCAGATGTTGTTGGATGTATGCAAATTCCAAGCTTGGAGATCAAGAAGATGTATGTATGAAGTCCTATATATAGAGGCAATCGCCGTGTTTAAAATTTGTACAGGTGCTTTCTTTTTTTGGTCAATTACGCTCGCATGAAGCCAGACGTGGCCATGAAAGCTCTACCTGTCCTCGTGCTTGTAAGCCCTACTTTCCAACACGCCAATGATATGATGCTCAGACAAGCGTTTTCCAGGATATGGAGGATTCGAACCCACTGATACGAGCGCTCGCTCTCCGGACTATGTCTTACATTCATGTCCGCGAATTTGTCGAAGCTACTGTCCCACCTCTAAAAGGGTTGCTGAAGGATCCAGACCCTTATGTGCGGAAGACAGCAGCTTTTTGTGTAGCGAAGCTTTACGATCACGACAAGAACCTTGTGGAAGCTTCGGACTTGATAGACAGACTCAATGGCATGCTGAGAGATGACAATCCGACGGTCGTTTCAAGCGCTCTGGCAGCATTGATGGACATTTGGGAGAGAAGTGAGACCATCAAACTTACTATTGACTACGCCAGTGCTTCCAAAATCGTACAGATCTTGCCGGACTGCTCAGAGTACACATGGCATGTCCCTGCTTGGTATATTCGAAGCTAATGACAGTACAGATGGGGTCAAACATATATATTAGAGGCTCTGATGTCATACGTGCCACAGGATACTTCCGAAGCACTTCTTCTGGCGGAACGAGTCACCCCTCGGTTGTCACATTCTAATTCAGCCGTTGTACTGACGTGTACCCGAGTCATCCTCTATCTTATGAACTACATCGCCGATGAGAAACAAATATCTAGTCTCTGTCGAAAGTTGTCTCCTCCACTGGTGACGCTGCTGGCGAAAGGACCAGAAATCCAGTACCTCGCCTTGCGAAACGCCTTATTGATACTTCAGCGAAGACCGGAAGTATTGAGAAACGATATTCGGGTCTTCTTTTGCAAATATAACGATCCCATTTACGTCAAAGTCACGAAGCTGGAGTTGATCTTCATGCTTGCGACAGAGAACAACATCCGAGAAGTTCTGACTGAGCTGCGAGAGTAGGTATTGCTCGCATGGAAGTCTGACTTTACCTACCGCTGACATCATCTAAGATACGCTACTGAGATTGACGTTCATTTTGTTCGAAAGTCCGTACGCGCGATTGGCAAACTAGCCATCAAGATCGAGCCAGCTGCGCAAGATTGTATAGATTCACTCCTAGAGCTTGTTGCTACCAAGGTCTCTTACATCGTGCAAGAGGCAACAGTTGTAATAAAGAATATATTTCGAAAGTATCCGAATAGATACGAGTCGATCATCTCAATACTGTGCGAGAACCTAGACTCCCTCGACGAGCCGGAAGCCAAAGCAGCCATGATATGGGTGATAGGTGAATATGCAGACCGGATCGAGAACTCGGACGTTTTGCTAGATGATTTCCTCTTCTCCTTTGCGGACGAGTCTGTGGAAGTGCAGCTTGCATTGCTTACAGCCACGGTCAAGCTTTTCATACAACGACCTACAAAAGGGCAAGACCTCGTACCTAAGGTCCTGAAATGGGCAACCGAAGAGACGGACAATCCTGACCTCCGGGATCGAGGTTATATGTACTGGCGATTGTTGTCCACTGATCCAACGCTTGCGAAGCAGGTGGTTATGGGCCCCAAACCTGCAATCACAGCTGAGTCAGAGAAGCTAGATCCTGCAACCCTGGAAGAAATGTGTCTCAACGTAGGAACGCTCGCCACCGTCTACCTCAAGCCCGTGCAACAGGTATTCCGCAATGCACGACAGAGGAGGCTCATTGATAGTCCGGCTCTACAGAAGCATACTCTGCCCACGGTGATTGCAATGGAAGCGCAAAAGTCCTTACCATCGGTCATGAACGGTTCTGAGCTACCAGCTTCGACTCGAAACGGAGGCGAGCCCAACCGGGCTAACCTCTCGGCTGCCATCGATGCTGCGGATGTCTACTTCCAGAGCCTTAATACCAACATGGGGTCTATGGAACTTGGAGGGGTTGAGAGCTTTGGAGGCAGTCCCACTGCAGGTGCAGCTGGCGAACGACAATACGTAGTTAATCAGAACAACCCTCAGCAGGTGTATCAGCCACAGATTGGAGGAGAGAATGGAGATTTGCTAGGTCTGTAGCCGGAGTACGGCTGGAGTGACAGTAAACACACGGCATGAAGTACCTGTATGTCCTAGTGGGCATGGATTCTCAGACGATCTGTTCCAAACCAACCCCCCCCCCAAAAATTCTCACTGTCTGAATTCACCGATTAAATATTGGCATCTTCTGTCCTATTCTCTCTTCCCTCCTGTCTCCCGCCTTGAATTTTGCATTCCTCGTCGCGAATCAAAGTGGCAGCTTGTTTCTCACACATGCTACGATAAGAGGGCAAGAGGGCATGCATCATAAAGGACTAAATGATGGTTTCCTTTGGCTATGAAGAGAATGTGTTGGAGGATAAAGTCAAGGTTGTATTTGCTATCAAATGCACATGTACGAGAGTGAGTAGATGCTTGCATGACTTCCCCTCGGACAAAGGTGTAATAATCTAAGGTAAGATCTTACCTAGGGCTAGATGAGGCCCAAGTCCGAGGGTCCCACCTAATGCCGCTTGACCTGCATTGGAGTGCTTAGGTAATCTGGAATCTAGCCATTGTCACGCGCCGGCATTTGTCCGGCAAATAAGACCGAGTACCTACGGGACGTTCTCACTTTTCCGTCATTCGCCATTTGCATTAGGTGATTAGTCGACTTTGTACTGTTTTAATCTATACAAGGCCTGAGGACATCTGTACTCCCATCATGTATCAACCCAGCATACCCGGTCCACTGCCTTGGATTCAATCAGTCAAGGACCTGTTCGATTGGAAGTCCAAGTCAATCGGACAATGTCAGCCTCTGCACGCATTCCGGATCCCAGTATAAACGTCGTCATCGACAGGGGAACTCAAAGTTCAGCATCTAGAATTAACCACCTCGTCGCGAACCCTGTAGCTCCACTGGAGCTTAATGGCCCTGTCATTGACGGTGAGGTGGCCCCATCTGCAGAAGATGTTTCTGCAGAGAGGGCCACTGAGGACCTCGAAGCTTTGCATCAGGTACCCTCAGGACCAGCGTACTCCGTATTCAGTAATCGTCAGAGAAAACTCATAATCTCTATGGTGGCTTGTGCAGGCTTCTTCTCTCCACTATCGGCCAATATATACTTCCCTGCTCTTAACGCTCTATCGCGAGATCTCAAAGTCTCAAATGAGCTTATCAATCTGACCTTAACGTCTTATATGATCTTTCAGGGGTTGGCACCTACCATTTTTGGGGATTTGGCCGATATGGCTGGCAGAAGGCCGGCTTATTTGTTGGGATTCATCATTTACATAGGTACGGTGGCCGCATTAGCTAAGACCTTGGATTCTTGCTGACGCTTCGACTAGGTGCGAATGTTGGGCTTGCCTTGCAGAACAACTACGTCGCTTTGCTCGTTTTACGGTGCTTGCAGAGCACTGGTAGCAGTGGAACCGTAGCATTGGGCAATGGGGTTGTTGCTGATATTGCTTCGAGTGGGGAGAGAGGCAAATTTATAGGTTCGTCTATTTCAGTGTGTTGTTCGGGCAGTGACTGATTCTGCTTAGGAATTGCTCAATTCGGTCCTATGGCGGCGCCAGGTATAGGGCCAATAATTGGTGGAATCTTGACACAATTCTTAGGATGGAGGTGGCTATTCTGGTTTTTGACAATATTAGCTACCGTTTGCTTAATTCCTCTTGTCATCATTTTCCCAGAGACTGGTCGAAACGTTGTTGGCAATGGATCAATCGCGCCTCAAGGATGGAACATGTCCTTGCTCAACTATCTAAAGACTCGAAAGATTGAACATGACGATGTTCTTAGTCCGACAGTCTCACGTCAAGAAATGAAAGCGGCGCAGGCAGAGCTCGCTAGGAAGAGGAAGCTCCGGTGGCCGAACCCCTTGAAGACAATTCATATCATTCTGGAGAAAGATGTTGGTCTGCTGTTACTTTATAACTCTTTGGTTTACACAGCGTTCTACGACGTAACGGCCAGCTTGCCTAGTCAATTTGCCGAGATCTACAGCTTCAATGAATTGCAAATTGGGTTCGTTCCCTCACTTGTTACGCAGATTTGTCATGTGCTAACTCTCTTCCAGACTAAGCTTCATACCCTTTGGAGTTGGATGTTCAATAGGATCCATCCTCTTTGGTAAACTAATGGACATGAATTATAAGCGAGTGGCCAAACAAGCTGGCTTTCGTATTGATGTTAAAAGGGGGGACGACATGCAACATTTTCCTCTCGAGAAGGCGCGTATCCAAGTCTTCATCATTCCTCTCTATTTTGGTATCGCAGCGATTCTGTGCTGGGGTTGGGTCCTCGAGCGGAATGCACCCTTGGCTGCTCCTCTGGTTCTGTCATTCATCATTGGCCTCTGCCTAACAGGATCATTCAATGTCATGAGTACAATGTTAGTTGATCTATACCCATTGAGCCCAGCAACGGCTACAGCAGCGAACAACCTGGCACGGTGCTTGATGGGCGCTGCCGGTACTGGCGTAATCATTCAAATGATTGATGGTATGGGAAGAGGGTGGTGCTTTAGTTTCGTTGCTGCGGTTATATTCTTTACTAGTCCTTTGTTGTGGGTCGAAGTGAAATGGGGACCTAAGTGGAGAGAAGAGAGAAGGGTGAGGGTGAGGGTGAAGAAGCAGCAGGAAGAGAGAAAGGCAGAGGCTCAGACTGGCCAGGAAGACGTCATTGCGGAGAAGGATTAGCTATCATATTGGGGGGTACACATACATAGGTAGCGAGCGAATGTTTTGTCCTCTAACTCCCGTCCTGTTTTCTTCGTCTTGCTGTGCTGAGAGGACAAACGCAAGTTCCTTGGGAAAGGCAACAAATGAAGAGGGGTTTCACGGTGGCGTTGTTCAAGTACTGTAAGGTAGCAAGAGAAGACGCGCTAAATGTCATCGTGTCATGACGCCCCGGGGCCCTTGCCTTGGGAGACATTATTATATGATTCCCTACCTACTTTATAGAGAGATGATGGAGTCATGTGATGCATGGTGAAAATCTTCTGTTTCTCAATTTACATATTAACTCTGCAGGACAATTAAAAGTCTTGCGCGCTACTTACTCTACTCTAGCCGAACATGCCATTGCCAAACTCGACCTCTGACTCTTCACAAGCTGATAACAAACCCCTGACGCGACTATCCAACATTAAAGGCCATATCAACATGGACGCCTGCAATCCTACCGTCTTCCACAATGGCGTCGTACCGCTGGCGCCAGAAGACCCCCTCTTCGGGCTAATGGCTGCCTATAAAAAGGATGACTTTGACAACAAGGTTGATTTGGGTATTGGAGCTTACCGAGACAACAATGCACAACCATGGGTACTACCTGTGGTCAAGAAGGTGATATTCATCTGACATCACCGAGACCAAACTCCCTCGGGCTCACAATCCTCTCAGGCGGAGGAAATACTTCGCAAGGACCCCAAGCTCAATCACGAATATCTGCCAATCGCCGGTCTTGCCGATTTCACCACCGCAGCACAGAAGCTCATCCTAGGAGCTGAAAGCCCTGCCATAAAGGACAAGCGGGTACACCTTCTGATTCCATGGCCGCCAGACTTGAGCTAACGACGCTCGTCACAGGTTGTGTCTCTCCAGACTATTTCTGGCACCGGTGCTGTCCATCTAGGCGGCCTCTTCCTCGCACACTTCTACCCTCAAAATCCTAAACTGCTCTACTTCTCCTCTCCAACATGGGCCAACCACAACCAGATCTTCTCCAACGTCGGGCTCCCTATCAAGACGTACCCTTATTTCTCAGCTCGTACAAAAGGTCTCGATATTAATGGCATGCTCTCTACGATCGAGGAAGCTCCAGAAGGTAGCATCATCCTTCTACACGCTTGCGCCCATAATCCTACTGGTGTCGACCCGACCCGAGATCAATGGAAGCAAATCGCAAAGGTGATACGAGCAAAGAAGCATTTCCCCTTCTTCGACTGCGCATACCAAGGGTTCGCATCCGGCGACCTTGAGAATGACGCCTGGGCCGTCCGCTACTTCGTCTCCGAGGGCTTCGAGCTCTGCATTGCCCAGTCCTTTGCGAAGAATTTCGGCCTCTACGCCGAGCGGACCGGTGCTTTCCACTTTGTCACGGGGGCAGGTCCAGATGCTCAGAGCACAATCGCCCGCATAGGGTCTCAGCTCACCCTCCTGCAACGTAGCGAGATCAGCAATCCGCCCGCGTATGGTGCTCGCATAGCTAGCCTTGTTCTCAACGACCCGGAACTGTTCAAAGAATGGCAAGCCAATCTGCGGACCATGGCTGGCCGTATCATCGACATGCGGAAAGCATTGAGGTCCAAGTTGGAGGAACTGAATGGGAAAGAAGGCAGCTGGAAGCACATCACCGATCAGATTGGCATGTTCAGCTTCACGGGCCTGACCGAAAAGCAGGCGGTGAAGGTCAAGGATGTTGCACACGTGTACATGACGAAGAACGGGAGGATCAGTATGGCGGGGCTGAACACGGGTAATGTCGAATACGTCGCCAAGGCCATCGATAAGGTAGTGAAGGAGACAGAGTAATGGTGGGGAAAATTTCAAAACGAGACGGAGCGGAAAAGCTTGCATATAGATGGAGTAGACTCCGGGTATCATAACTCACTGCCCATTAAAGGCTGCCCTTGGTCTGTTAGTACGAATAGACGTCAAGTGATTGCAATCTCCTAGAAGATCAGGTCCCATGTCACCAAGAACCCACACAACCCACAACTAGCCCAGAATACCATTCTGGCAGTACTCTTCCTCTCCGTCGCCCTTTTAAGCTCTTTGTTCCCGCCACCAACGTTCTCGGTTGTGGATAATGAGTCGGAGACCAGCTGGGATATATTGGCGGTCTGTACATCGAGGTTCTGGACCAGAGTACTCTGCAGCTCGCCTATCTCGAGCATGGAACGTTCGGCCGTCCTTGTATTGATTAGGATGGAATGACAATAAAAACAATGGGAAGGGAGTACCGACCGAACTTGATCCAGCGTATCTTCATACTGCTTCAACATGTCCTGGTTCTCCCTCGCAAACAACTGCAGCTGTTCCGGACTCAACGTCTGCTCAATCTCCCTCCGGCTCTCATCCTCACCCACCCCTCCACCACCCCTATATGCACTTTTTCCCTCCCCCGCCAGCCCTTTCAACCCTTCGCCGCCCCCTCCACTCATCCCACCCTCACCCAATCCATCCCCAACACCCACACTCCCTCTAGCTTTATACAACACACTCCTTCCCCTCTCCACCTCCCTCTCCAACCGCCTCTCCATCATCGACCTCTGCACCTCCCCCACTCCCTCCAATTTCCTCCCTAGATACCACAACACACTATCCCTATGCATTGCAAACATCTCCCTCCGCGCCTCCTCAACCACTTGCTCGGGGCTCTTCTCCCCGCCGCTGGCTCCAGCTGCCCACCGCCCCAACAATCCCTTGGCATATTTTTTCGAGGAAAGCCGCGA